>JXCR01140286.1:1346-14264 GCA_002079205.1 Phalaenopsis hybrid cultivar | reverse complement strand
ACGGCTCAGGCTTGCATTTTGTCAGAGAAGCCAAGATTGAGTTAGGCAGTTCTACTTGTTTACACCCCTAGATTGCTTCAATTAAGGCTGCTGGAATGACTCTCTGAATACAATTAGATTTTAAATCTAATGATTACTAATCTGCTTTCTACACCCAAAAAAGGCCCTAGATTTTGATTTCCTTGGCATGAAGCCATTGGATCTTGATTCCCATTATCCTATAGTTATGTAGTAACTGAGCTCAGTAGTTTATAATTTATTGGGGCATTTACATACATAGCATGTAAGTCTTATATATTTACATATCTCACATTTAAACTTTCATATTTCACACATACATCACTCAAATCCTTAATATGACTTCAACAATAGTGCTATTACTGCTTCTTAAAAGTGAAGCACACATTTTCATACATGGGTTTGAAGCACAAAAGTGTTAGGTATATAAATATGAAAGTGTAGGGGTGAGATATGTGAATATGTAAGAATTGTGTGCTACAATATAGTTAATGTATGACAGTAAACATTCATAGACTGTCATATAATTTCATGTAATAATCAACTAACTATTCATTCTCTCTCTATAAGACATGTTAGCCACCTTTTCCTCCTATGAAAAATCATGAATCATACCCCTAACTATGAACAAATTGTAATCATTCTGCAATTATAATTCCCTTTCTATGCTTAAGGGTATAATTGGAATGATTGTAGTTTTTTTGTAAAAATAACTGTAAAATAATAGGAAAAATTATTGCATACGGACGGCATATGCAGTGATGCATGCACCGTCCAATCTCCACCGTTGATCAGATTAAAGTAGTATTTCGGTGGGCCCATCTTTTTTTTTAAAATATATATATAAATGCTCTGATCAACTGTGGAGATCGAACAACGCATGCATCTCTACATACACCGTCTGTATGCAATGTTTTCTCGAATAATAGTGGAGAAAATAAATATTTTGAATGTGGTTGTGGATTTTATAAAATTCCTCACCCAGCTGGCTAAGAAAAAAGGGACATTTACATATACACCACATAATATTCTTGTATTTATTTTTTATATTTATAGCACTTATGTTTCATGCCATGTCTAAAATATCTATACTATTAATTTTAAAAGTTATGTACATATATTTATGGATGGGTAAAGTTTTATTTATTTAAAATTAAAAAAATTATTACTCATTAAAGGAATTTAAAAAAAAAATAAAATGGAAATTATAACCAAACAAAATAAGTTGCAATTATCTGACCATTAAAAAGGGGGAAAAAAAACTCAGTGATGGATATCTATAAATAAAATTTTGAAAAGACTTTAAATATGTATAACCAATTTAGAAGGAGATGAGTTTTGATCTGAAACAAAATTTCATCTATTTCTATAAGAATATATTGAATATATTTATTACAATTTTTTCTATAGCAGGGGTATAAAATGAAAACTTCAAATTTTAGGATTACATTTACTTAAATTTATTTAGAATAAATCTTGTATAATATAAAATTTATTTGATCAATCAAGTTGTATGCTGAAAATTCTCTTGTAGCAGTCTGTTTGGGGCAGCTGCAGTTTATTAAATAAGCTGTTGCGCCGCAGCTCTTCTAGTAAGTTATTGCATAGAAGATGTTGCCGATAATGTGGTTGGCCATTTGTTTATTGATGTTTGAAAACAACTTCAACACAATTGTTTCTGGGAAAATAACTATTCTGCTAGTGTAGTAATGTTGTTTGCAATATAATTGTTATAATAATATATTTGATGTTTTAGAAATAAAAATTCATTTCAAAACAGTGCAAAATATAAAATATACATCTCACTTAGCAGTGAGTATCATCATTACTAAAAATAAAAAAAAAACAACTAAAATAATAGTTAATAATATGATAATATTATTTTTCGAATGGAGAAGATGCATGTCACCTGGCAGGTCGTCTTCCAGGAATACTATCCATTCCTGATTACTCTTGGTGGTGGAATCTTTCAACTTGTATATCCGTCAGAAGAAGTCACATTTGTTCGTTATTCTTCGCGGGCACTTGTAAAATTGTCTCCTATATATATGTGTTTGACGTGACGGGAGCAATGAACTCTATAGTTTGTAGTGACAGCACTCCTCGAGAGGTCCTTGAAATTATTGAACTCATCTTTCTCGAATGCTTCAAAAGGCAATGCATTAGTCTTAACAAAAGTATAAGTTGATAAAAGAAGTAATTAATTACAATTTTGTGCAGAAAAAAAGATCTCAAAGGATTCAGCATACCAACCAATGAATCTGTCATTGCAAGAAGACAACAAACTTTATAAAACAATGTTTCTTGGTTATTTTTAATTCACGTAATATCAAGCTCGTGTGTGTTACATATGCATATCACAAAAAAATACCATCCAGAAGAATCTCAAAAGTTGTATCGCCGAAAAAAAAAATGAGGAACTTGGTTGGCTTTAATAGGATTTCACATGTGACACCAAAAAATACTGACAATCAGGTTATCTAGAAGAACTCATAAGGTCTAATGTCTCATCATTGACCTCTCACCACCAAAAGAAAAAAAAACACTTCAAAATGCAAAAACCGAACATTCATAATCAAATGGACAAGGAACATAAATAAACATGAACTTTATAAAATAAACAAGTAGAAATTGATAAACGAAGTGATTAATTACATTTTTGAGTAGGCGCGAGGTCTTAGAAAATTCATTACACCAAACAACAAATCTATCAATACAATAAGACAACATATTTTGTCAAAAAAAGGGTTCTTGGTTATCTTTAACCCACGTAATATCAAGCTCGTGTGCCACATATGCATATCACTAAAAAAGTAATCCAGAAGAACTTAAAAAATTGCAGTATCGAAAAAAAGAGAAGAACTTGGTTGCCTTCATTAGGATTTCACATGTGACACCAACCAATACTGGCTAACAGACCATCCAGAAGAATCCATAAGACCAAATGTCTCATCACGGACCTATCAAACCCACCAAAAGTAAAGGAAAAGAAGTGATAAAAGAAAAAGAAAACAATTACAATGCAAAAAAACTCAAACAAATAATATTAAATATACAAGGAACAGATAATAAACATGAACTGTATAAAATAAACAAAAATCGTGCAATTAACATCCAACAACGGCGTCTGTAATCTGCTCTCTCAATTCAACCATTTCTCCGACACCTTCGCCATCATGGGTGCAACCTTGTTGTGATTCTACTTCTGGCTGTGGTATATATTGTCCTATGTGATATTCAAATGCTTCAGACGAGATGTGTAAATGATCACCGTCAGCCATGTTGAAGTCTACATCAGTTCAAGAATGATGCCGTTAAATGTAGTTGTGGAGAGCCATTGTAGCCACTACAATCTGCACCTGCTTCAGAAATGTATACGTTAACATATCACATAGTATGACCCATTTTTTTCTTCCACACTCTAAATGTTTTTTCAATTACACCGCTTAAGGATGAGTATCTCTTATTAAACATTTCTTTTTGGCCCCGAGCAACATTGCTGGATCTTTCAAAATCTGGAATGTAATATTTCATATCCGGAAATGGCTTTAGATACTCTCTTTGTAAGGGATATCCAGTGTCAACCAAATAATATTTATTTGTTCCAAATACATTAATTCTTAATGAACTTAAAAATTATCTGAATATGATTAATAGTTGAAAAAACCTGAAGGTGGGTAAGGGAAGTGGTGCTGTCGATTTCTTATTGCAAAAGCGAATATACGACTGTCATGTGTACCGCCTTCCCAACCAGACATAACGAAAGTATAACACATGTTAAAATCATAGACAATCGTCACATTTTATGTAGGTGATCCACACCGTCCAATGAATGACCTTTTGATAATTGGATATACGAGCATTCATGTGGCTTCTATCGATCGCTCAAATCCTCACAAATTAAATAAAGTTGTGATAACCACACTACTCATTTTGATTTCTGAATATAACGAGTAAAAAGATTTACCATGAAAAATGACATATACCATAAGATATTCACAATCTTTGTTGGAATCCTCTCGAATGTTGGATCCTCAGGCTTAATAATCTGTGCCGCCAAACTAATAAGAGCATTTAACCCCACTGAGAAATATGTGTTGATTGTCTCCGATGAATGTTGAATTGCTCTATCGCTATTCTCATTGATTCATGCTGTGATAAAATGTAGAGGGTTGTTGCTAACACTTCTCTTGTTGTCATTCTTGAGAAGCCATGAAGTTCATGATTCATATGTAGTTCATCAAACAGATCTATAAATATATGCTGTGTCATACAAAACATTTTGAATCTTGTAAGGTGTCATTGTGGTAGCTCTCCAACCTATTTATCACCAATGTAAGTAGATGTCATGCAAGAAGTTCGATAAACATGAGTTATAATATTCGTACAACATATAAACTGCTGTCATAATTTTCCTTCTGCGCCTCTCTTTGTGAATCGAAGCTTTTGTTCAGGTAATACATGTGAATCAAACAACATTAAAAAAAATCAAAAATTTAATCACAAAGCTTCAATAAGAAGAAATAAGTACAAAATAACAAATAAATTGTTTTTGCAAGAAAGAAAAAAAACATACAAATCAGAAATTCAAAAAAAAAAAATGGAAAATAAATACAAATAGTTCAATGATGACAACATAAAATCAATCATCCTTGCTACCATAAAAAAATAATAATAATAATAATAATTGGCTATACGGTCAGGATCCATCTTCATGAAGATTTGTCTACGAGTTGGGTCTTCCAACAACATTAAGGAGTTCAAATATAACAACACACCCTTAAGAAATTTGGGAGTTGCCTCTAGAAGTCAGATAGCTTCGTCTATGAAGGTCGCATGTGCAGTCTCAGGATCACTCATGCAGGAAGCCATCAGTTTTGATTTTAGCTTTTAATGAAAGCAACTCCTTCCTTTTTCTTTTTCTCCAGCATAGAACATTTTGACCTGCATGTGGACTCCCATTCATTTTGGTTTGGGCTTAGGCCTTCACAGGAGCCAGTTACATGCTCGACATCCAAGCCCTCTGGTATGCTTGCAAACGCTTGCTCACTTGGGATCCAGGAGCAAGTCTTCGTTGTCACAACCCCACCAAACATACGGTTCAAATTTTCTTCCAGATCAGGGTTAATTCCAATGAGTTTAAATTTCTTGGCGGCTGACACTACCTACAATGTAGGAACAAGTTAATTACTTCATACAATTAAAGAAGAGAAAGCAATGAAAATAAAGTCTTTCATTGATAAGTTGTTACCTTCAGTTTCTCAACCCACCATTCCTCAGAAGCATCAAGAGTCTATTTTATTGGATTCAAACCCAAGTCCGTGGGTCCCCGTTTTAATTCCTTCCATAATTTCTAGTCTTTTTCAACTGATCCCATATGTTCTTAAGTTGCAGTCTGTCGTACTCTTCCTGTCGTTTCCTTGAACTTTTTTATAATATTTTGTCACTCTTCCTTGTTAAAATAAGTGGTAGATCTATTTTCCATCTCAAACCCCTTAAGACAGAGGTCGCAAAATATGAGTTTGGCTTCCCAACCCCACATGGCTGAAGAATCGACTTCTTTAGTCTTAACCAGTGCGTTACTAGCACAAAATAAAATAAAATAAACAAAACATTATTATTTGACAACAACCACAACCCACAACACAATAAGACCCACAACCACCCAGACCACAATCACCTAACCACACCACCACACACATTCCATAGCCACCACACCACATGACAAGAACCTCCCAACCACCCAACCCTCAGCATAGCCACCACAACCCTCATCATGACCATCACAACCCACAACACAACCACTCAACCCAGGCCACCACACCACAACCAACCAACCACACACCTCCAAACATATCCCATAACCACCACACCACAAGACACAACACCACAACCACCAAAACCATAACCACCAAACCACAACCATCCAACCACACTTTCACACACATCCCACATAAACCGTCATAGTGACACAACACCACAACAACCCAACCCACAACACAACCACCATAGCCCACAACACAACCGCCACAACTCACAACACAATCATTAGTTTTGGATGCCCTATATGTAATTTGAAGAAAACATTGCCATCTACAAATCAAGCATCCTATTTCATCTTTTTTTGAAATTCACTCAAACATGAAATATAGTGATAAAACCTCAACCCATATTTGACATTTGAGGCAATTACATATAGGGAACCTGAAACATTGCTACCTATAAACTAAACACCCACTTTCATCCATTTTTCAAATTCTGGCTCAAACATCAAATCCATAATTTTGAATAGAGGCAATTACATAGAGGGCACCCCAAACAAAGCTATGTACAAATCAAGCACTCTATTTCATCCACTTTTCAAATTCTCACTCAAACATCAAAGGAAGTGATCAAATCTCATCCCATATTTTTCATTTGAGGCAATTACATACATGACAACCGAAATAATGCTATTTACAAATCAAGCACCCTATTTAATCCATTTTTCAAATTCTCACTCAAACATCGAAGGAAGTGATAAAACCCCATCCCATATTTTCATTTGAGGTAATGGCATACAATGCACCCGAAATGTTGCTATCTACAAAATAAGCAACATTTTTCATCCATTTTTCACATTCTCGCTCAAACAAAAATAGAAAATAAAAAATAAAAAACTATATGTAATTTTGAATAGAGGCAATTACAAACAGGGCACCCGAAATAATGTTATGTACAAATCAAACACCATTTTGCATCTATTTTTCAAATTCTCACTCAAACACTGAAGTGATAAAACCTCATTCCATAATTTTCATTTGAGACAATTACATACAGGGCAGCCAAAACATTGGTAACTACAAATTAAGCACCTTGTTTCATCTAATTTTCAAATTCTTGCTCAATAAGAAAAAAAAAAAAAAACTGTACGTAATTTTGAGACTCTATGTAATTTTGAGGGCACCCGAAGCAACGCTATGTACAAATCAAGCACCTTATTTCATCCATTTTTCAAATGTTCGCTCAATAATTAGTGGAGGCAATGATAGATGGTCATCCATATTCAATTGGTTACATACAGAGCAACCAAAAAATTGCTTTCTCCAAATCAAGCAGACTCTTTCATCCATTCTCCAAACACTATTCCACATTTTTTTTTTTTGTGCAAGACTCAAATCCCAAATCGCAAATGACAAATCATAAAGCTACAAATCACAAATATCACAAACGTCTCACAACAAACTATAAATGATAAAGCCAAAAATCGCATAAAGAAAGCTATTCCATTGAAAATTATCACATGAATTACTTACAAAGCATAGCAACCAAAGATTGGAGGGAGGAGAAGAAAGGCAACGCAAACTGCGAGTTAGACGCGTGAGAGGGAGAAAAGCACGAGAGAGGTATCGGGTTCGAGAGAGCGATCGAGAGAGGCAGCCACCCAAGGCAGATGAGACGCGAGAGAGTAGCAAGGTAATAAATACATGAAGAAACGTGGGCAGAGGGATCGAATCCGCGGTCGTGTTTAATAAGAATTTTTATTGAGTTATTGAAATAATTTGCAGCGCCTCCATAACCAAACACTTCTTCCGATGTTTTCAAAATGCACCGCACCAAATAAGCAGCCCAAACAGGCCCATAATTTAATTTGTCATGGAAATATTAGTAGATAAAATAAACGCAAGAAAAAGGCTGGTTTGCTCGATTCTTTTCCTCCGTTTGTAAAATGTCTACTATTGATGAAACTCTAAGGTGTTGTTTGGCTGCAATCTGAAATTTGAGTTAAAAATAGACTTCATCAATAAATCTAAGCAACAAAGATGAAGCTAGCGAGCAATAGAATAAAACCCCTACAAAAATTATTGCCTCACAAACTTTGTTCTTTTATATTTGATAAATCGAATAATCATTGTAGTGTTTATTAACAAAATGTTAATTAAACCATAAACAACTTAATATATACACTACAAAATTTTTATGTATTTATGTATTAACATAAACTTTGATGATTACTTATTCAAAGTTAATACAAATATATCTCTCTCTCTCTTAATTTCTCATTTCTCCAAACCCACCTTTTTTCATCATTTTAATAAAATAGTTACTTGAATGAGAATCTTCTTCCTTTCATACTAAATGAAGCACTCATGAGCCAACTCACACAATTTGAATTAAACTTGATCTCAAGCTCAATTCAGGACAGCTCGAGATCGACTCATTTTATAAACCTAAACATAAATAAAGTTTCAAATTTGGTGAACATTGTGGAGACATTCCTACTTTCATGGAGGTTCATTAGCCCTTAAGGAGAGGTTGTACAATGAAAAGGGCACAATATTCTTCTTCTACCCTACAAAAGAACAATCTAGTAATTGCATATATATACATTACACTACAATGGATAAGGAAAGAAATATATCATATTCTTAAAAATGAAACAAATATAAATAAAAAAGCTTATACTAACACATCCTGGTTCTCTCAGCAGGACTCTCCATGCTCCGGATCACGAAGAAAGTGTGGACGAAGACTTCTCTGATCCTCTCACATTGTATTTCTCGTACACCTTGTCGCGATTCTCCGACCACCATGCTTCAGCTTGCTGCTCTCCAAATCTTCTTCGGCTGCCAAATAAGTTGAATCATGAAAGGGAAATTTACATACATAGCACATAATTCTTATGTATTTGCATATCTCACACCTCAACTTTCATCTATACATACAGAGCACTTCAGTGGTTTAAATTCATGCATGAAAATATGTATTTCACTTTTAAATTTCACTTTTAAAAAGCAACAATGGTGCTATATTTTATGTGATTATAAAAATTTGAGTAATGTGCGTAAACATGAAAGTATAGGTATGAGATATGTAAATACAACAGAATCGGAACATGATGAAATGAAAAAGGCAGTTGAGAACTGAGTCAGGTACCTGAAACGAACTCGTTTCAGATCTCGCGTGCCATCGCGAAGAGCCGTTAGTGTAATATATACCCCATGTTCATATTGCTCGATCCATTCGGCCTCAATTTGATTAACTGCTGGCTTTGAACCATTCTCCATAGTTTGAACAGATTTGGATTCATTGTTGTTGGAGAAATCAGACCTAGAATTCGATATGTGTGGCTCCGGTTCGGTGTCCACGCCATGTTTTGTATTCGTGTTTTTTTCCGTTCCAATTGGATTAGAAAACTCGAGATTTTGAATGTTAGTGTTGATTCCATTAGCTTCGATGTCATTTCTCGGTACATGATTCAGCTTGACAATTCCATTCGTATGAAGTTGCTGTAAATCACTGTCTCCGTTGATTGAATTCTGCACTCCGATTGAATCGATGTGATGAGAAGTATGCGAGTCAATGCCATTTGGTAGGGATCGTAATTTAATGGGATCAGCTTCATAGACACCCTGTGGGAGTCTCTCTGCCATATCCTTAAGCTGGGTAATTAGGATCAAAAGAAAGAAAAATTAGGATCAGATCATTTCATTATCATTCGAGTTTTGATTCTAATGTTATTTGTTTATATTTAAGGAAAATAAATGGTTCAATTCTTTGATGATTTATGATATGAACATCCACATTTACGCTGCATGAGTTAACACTAAAAATAAGATTAGTTGCATTAGAAAGTATGTTATATTGCATCAAGACCGGCATTCTGGATGAAATCAAAGTTTGGAGCTCAGTATGAAGCTAAGAAATATAGGCTTACAGGAATCAAACATTTATAAACTGTAAAATGATAAAATATTAAATAAATATAAAAAAAAGAGATAATACATAACTACAAAAATGATCATCCTATACCTTACAACCAACTTCTATCCAACTTGGACTAAAACTTTGTTCAACATAGAAGTGAAAAGGTGAGCGGAGTACAGTTCATGAGGTTACTGAAAATGGAAGAACGGGAGGAGATTTAAATTTTACCTGTGCAGTTAGAGATTTGATGACTTCTTTTGCAGCTTTTGACTTCGCAGACTCCTCCGTAGCAAGCATCATGGCTTCCCTAATTTTCTTCGCAGACTTCTGTATCTCAATTTCTTGAAGTTCACAGCGCTGATTCAAGCTATTAACCTGATCTCCCAATATTACTGTATAAGTTTTAAAAAAAAATTGGGTGGGGGTGGGAGAGGAATTTACAAACATACCACTTAATTCTTATGTATTTACATATCTCACACCCATACTTCAATTTTTACATACATGTCAATTTACCTATGCATGAAAAGATGTGCTTCACTTTTAAAAATAGTGGTCGTTTTTATGTGCTATGAAAGATTTGGGCGGTATAAATGTACAAAGCAAAGTTTAAATGCTAGAAATGTAAATACATGAGAATTATGTGCTAAGTATGTAAATTTCCCTAAAGAGAACGAGGCATAAACAAAACAGCACAGCTTAAGAGTTAGCGACATTACTTGGCCGCGCAGCTTTTGTACTTCTTGGTTTAAAAGCTCATTTGTTTTCTTCAAGCTTTCAGCTATGCTTTTGGAGAATGAAAGACCAGCCATTGTCGGAATGGGAGTTGCAGAACGTGGAGGACTAAGCTTCCTCAAAAATGGAGAAACTGCTCTGGAATGATTGTTAGACTGAATAGCTGAAATGTTCGCTAATCTGGAATTTACTTGTTGCATATCCATCCCAGCGGAAAACGGAACATCTCTGAGTTGTAAAATTGAAGGCAATTGCGAAGTGCGAATCGAAGGCAATGAATCAGATTTCTTTCCAAATTTAGCAGCTTTAATATCCAGATTTTTAATCAAATCAAAATTGCTAGGTGAAGCCACTTTCAATATTTTTGTATCTGCTTTATCAAACCGGTCTTTATTTTCGCCCGATAGACGAGGAACAACAATCTTCTTCTCCAACATCCCGCCAGATTCAACGGCTTTGTTCAACTTGATATAACACGAATCACATACTCGATAAGGTTTTCGAGGATTCGGAGACAATGCAGCTCTCAAAGCCTTTCGTGAACTACAAGAATGGCAATGCACGAGGCCGCAATTGTAGCAATTGTGTCGCTTACGAGTGAACCCAAACGTTTGCCGGCACGCCGTGCATTGAGATTGCTCGGCACCAGAAACCCACTTATGATGACATATGGCGGCCGTGAAATTCGCCCCGCAAACGACGTGTTTGATGGGTCTGTCCTTTAAAGCTTCAATAAGANGTGCATTGAGATTGCTCGGCACCAGAAACCCACTTATGATGACATATGGCGGCCGTGAAATTCGCCCCGCAAGCGACGTGTTTGATGGGTCTGTCCTTTAAAGCTTCGATAAGTGTAGGTGTCTTTCGATCTTCTAGATCTCCATGACCCAATCGACCGTTTGCTCCCTTTCCCCATGTGTAAACTTCGCCTCTCGATGTCAAAACCGCGACATGATAAGCACCACAAGCAACAGATTTAACGGACTCATTGGCGAGCTTTTCCTCAATTAAGCATGGAAGTTTTCCGTCGGAATGGGGATTCCCGAGCTGGCCGTAAACAGTGCTTCCCATGGTGAAGATGTGGCCCGAAGTGGTCAAGCCAATTGTAAGGCTATGACCGCATGCTATCTTGTGAAAATTGTAATCAATGAGGGATGGCACACAAGTGGGCTTAAGGCGCGGCTCTTTGTCACCATGACCGAGCCGATACTTGTCTCCGTCGCCCCAAGTAAATAGCTTGCCAGAAGATGCGCTTGATTGTGTTACAATAACCTCGACAACAGCAGCCATATGCCAGACTCCACACGAGACAGCAACAGTCTTCAAACCCATCAAAGATTCGACTTCCCTAGGATATGAAACACTGTCTCTGTTTCCATGGCCTAAAACACCAAAAGTGCCGTCCCCAAATGTGAATAACTGACCGGTTGTAGTTATCAATGCTGTATGCCAAGTTCCGCAAGAGACAGACGCTACTTGAAGTCCTTCCAAAGGTCCTGAAACCCTTTTAGGAATCCAATGGCTGATGTCAGTGCCGTGACCGAGTAGCCCTGATTGATGGGCGCCATCTCCCCAAGTATAAAGCTCGCCACTAGCAGTAACAGCACAAGAATGAAATTCTCCACAAGAAACAAAATCGATGTTAGATGTTGATAAGGATTCAACGAGACGAGGGTGAATGGCATCAGTTGCCACACCATGACCGAGCCTTCCACCAGATTCTTCGCCCCATGTAAATACTTCTCCCTGTCTAGTTACGAGAGCGGCATGCCGTACCCCGCAAGCCACATGTTGAACATCCAAAACTATACGAGAATCTAGAGGCTTTGGAATGAGGATGTCGTTTCTTGTACTAGAAAAACTAATGATTTTCTCGGGCCCAGTTCTGGAGGAGTCACTCAAGACCTCGCCCCAAATATACACATCTCCAAATCCGTCCGACTCATCCTGAGCAGAACCATGACTGGAAGTGCTAGGAGCACTGGACACGCTGACTCTGAAAACATCAGAGGCTCCTTTTACTTGCATATTCGACGCATCTGTTCTTTCTAGGTTTACCATGCTCTGAGGAGGCTCTTTAGGCAATGCGTTGTCGACTACCTTTCTAACAGGAGAATCCTGCAAGGTTCCTGATAGACTGTCACTTTGACTGCTATATATCAAGCGCTTGCAACTCTGAAACAAATTTTTAAACAAGGTTGCAAACAATTTGGATAGAAAATAGGCATTTTTAATCCATATTCAGAACAATATACCCGAAAAAAAGGACTCAACTAAGAGATGGGTGCAAGATTATCCCTCTCAAGCCAGATCAATGTTCAGTGCGGCATAAATCTAGAGTAATGCGTGACCTAAGAAAATTATGCATAAATTTGTTCTGGGTCTCAATGTAAAAAAAAAAAAATGCATTATATCCAATACATAACATTTTATATATTAGAGAGAGGAGAGCAGAAAAAAAAAAAAAAAAATTTTTTT
>JXCR01140284.1:119305-169403 GCA_002079205.1 Phalaenopsis hybrid cultivar | reverse complement strand
GGATATGGAAGAAGTGTACGTGAAGATGCCACCTGGATTTGAGAATGATTCCAAAAAAACACTTGATATGTAAATTCATGAAGTCTCTCTATGGGCTTAAGCAATCACTAAGGTTCTGATTGAAAGATTTGCTAAAATTATGATATCTAATGAATATTTTCAAAGTCAAGCTGATCACACAATGTTCATAAAACATGCACAGGGAGGTAAGATTGCTGCATTGATCGTATATGTGGACTATGTAATTCATACTGGTGATGATGAAAGGAAATTCTTAAAATCAATGTAGTGTTTACAACTGAGTTTGAAATCAAGGACTCGGGAAACATGATATATTCTGTAGATATGGAGGTATCAAGGCCTAAGAAAGTTGTTATATCATAAAGGAAATATATCGTAGATCTACTGAAGGAGATGAGAATGATTGAATGCAAACTTATTGAAACTCCAATGGAAACGAACAAGAAGTCTTGCAGGGGAGGAGAAAGTATTCCTATGGATAAGAGAAGATACTAAAGATTGGTAGGAAAACTCATCTATTTATCACATATCAGACTAGATATTCTATACTCTGTCAGTATAATGAGTCAACACATGAACAACTCAAATGAAGAGCATTTAGAGATGATTTACATGATTTCGAGGTTTCTCAAAAAGACTTCTGGTTATGAATTAATTTTTGAGAAAACCAAAAAATAAAGGTGGAAGTCTAAACACATGCTAGTTATGCTGGGGAACTCACTGACAAAAAAATCCATCACTTGTTACTGCTTTAGTTTATGGGAAAATCTGGTTATATTGAGAAATAAGAAGCAACTGTTGTTTTTAGAAGCAGTTCTAAATCAAAGTATAGAGAAATCTATTTGAAAATTGGTGGAGGTATTTTGATTCAAAAGTTGTTGAGGGAAGTGGGGTGTACCTCCAATAGGCCTATACATAATATTTTGTGATAACCTAGCAATTATCAGTATTGCCAAGAATCTTGTGCATCATTACAAGATCAAGCATAGACCCTTCATCTCTGAAAATGTTAATTGGAGAATTATAAAGCTAAGGTACATTTCGATGTGCAATGTCTTCATCAAAGCTCTCCCTTTAAGCACTTTCTCAGAGTTCAATACCAAGTTTGGTCTCTACAACATCTATAACCCAACTTGAGGGAGAGAAATTTGAAAAGATCTAGTTTCCCACTCTCCTATCATGTGGTTTAGCCACTAGCTTCCAAAACAAAATTACTCTATCATGTGGGTCGGCCACTAGCTTCCAGAACAAAATTTGATTGGGGTTATTAGCTTAATAAACTCTTGATTAATTTAATTCCTTCATATTCTATGTTATTTTATTTTTATTTCAAAATTGTTTTATTTCTTAATTTGGGATAGATATATTTGGTTAGTTTATAAATAAGGAGGAAGGAATTGATTTCCCTATATATTTACCCTGCTTGAGAATATTGTAATTAGCTTTTCTTTCATCCCAAAACCCGTTTCAACAATATATATAATGTAAACTCCAGTGAAGAGCACAAGAGTAGCCATGAGGTGTAGAGATACTTGTTCGAAGAAGGCTAAGTAGGACACACACACAGACACAGACACACACGCACAGACACACACACACACACACATAATGTAAACTCCAGTGAAGAGCACAAGTGTGCCATGAGCTGTAGAGATACTTCTTCAAAGAAGGCCAATTGGTAGACGAACGCTATCAGGCTTGCGAAGGAAAACCAAAATCAGAGGGTATCAGAATGCATGGCAGCCTACCCTTCTCCCGACTAACTTTCTTATTCTTATAAGTTAGTTATTGGTTGTGTGGGTGATCCCATTTTATCACATCTGTTGCATGTTGAAACTTTCGAGTTAAAATCCGTCCAAACNACTCCAGTGAAGAGCACAAGAGTAGCCATGAGGTGTAGAGATACTTGTTCGAAGAAGGCTAAGTAGGACACAGACACAGACACACACACGCACAGACACACACACACACACACATAATGTAAACTCCACTGAAGAGCACAAGTGTGCCATGAGCTGTAGAGATACTTCTTCAAAGAAGGCCAATTGGTAGACGGACGCTATCAGGCTTGCGAAGGAAAACCAAAATCAGAGGGTATCAGAATGCATAGCAGCCTACCCTTCTCCCGACTAACTTTCTTATTCTTATAATTTTGTTATTGGCTGAGTGGGTGATCCCATTTTATCACATCTGTTGCATGTTGAAACTTTCGAGTTAAAATCCATGCAAAATTTTCTTCTGAAACTAGATTTGTCATTTTTAATTTAGATCGAAGTCAACAAATAGCTTTTATGCTTAATTGCATCCTTCCTGTAATAATTGCTTGCTTATTATATTGATTCATTACATCTAAATCTACATCGCATTTATCAAGCACTTAATAAAGTCAAATATTACAATATTCAGGCATGCTATCCAGTTGATGTCACCAGCTAGCATTGTGGCCAAAACAAATGGAAGAGAGAAAATCTGCAAGGTATCAAAATCTATTGAGCATCATTATTCCATNTGGATTAATTTTTGAGAAAACCAAAAAATAAAGGTGGAAGTCTAAACACATGCTAGTTATGCTGGGGAACTCGCTGAGAAAAAAATCCATCACTTGTTACTGCTTTAGCTTATGGGAAAATCTGGTTATATTGAGAAATAAAAAGCAACTGTTGTTTTTAGAAGCAGTTCTAAATCAAAGTATAGAGAAATCTTCTTGAAAATTTGTGGAGGTATTTTGATGCAAAAGTTGTTGAGGGAAGTGGGGTGTACCTCCAATAGGCCTATACATAATATTTTGTGACAACCTAGCAATTATCAGTATTGCCAAGAATCTTGTGCATCATTACAAGATCAAGCATAGACCCTTCATCTCTGAAAATGTTAATTGGAGAGTTATAANTGTTCTATTAGCTTAATTATTGACATTTTAAAATTAACTTCCAGAATTCTGTAAGTAAATTTTAGTTTTCTTTAGTTTGGTTAGAAATTGTTTATATAAATTATTTAATGCGAGTTTCGATGAATACATTATATCGCCATTAACATTATGAATGCTTGATTTTTTTTTTTTCATTTTTTTAAGNAGGCATTGCCAAAATCAGTCATTCTCTTCAGCTTTCAGTCTTCATCTGGTTTGCACTGCTTTAGGTCTTGCTGAAATTGACAATCTTTTGAGAAGGAAATGGAACAGGTTCTGCTGCCAGCGAAATTTGGGGGTTGGGCTTTGATGTTGGGAATGGAAGGAAGTGGAATACAAATGATGAGATTTTGATTTGAAGTTATTCTTTATGAACTTTGAAGTTGGAACGAGTATTTATCGTTTTGGTCAGGTTTTGTTCTATTAGCTTAATTATTGACATTTTAAAATTTACTTCCAGAATTCTGTAAGTAAATTTTAGTTTTCTTTAGTTTGGTTAGAAATTGTTTATATAAATTATTTATTGCGAGTTTCGATGAATACATTATCTCGCCATTAACATTATGAATGCTCGATTTTTTTTTTTCATTTTTTTAAAGAATTTCACAATATATATCTGCACGTAAATTTAATATGTAAATTTTTAAGGATAATTTCATGTACTGTATTTAAATATTGTTATTTATAAAATAATCATTAAGATTATATTTATATGTTATCGAATTGCGTGTCTCAATCAAATTATTGAGAATTACATAAAAAATTAGAACTATGGGATGGAGAATCANATATGTAAATTTTTAAGGATAATTTCATGTACTGTATTTAAATATTGTTATTTATAAAATAATCATTAAGATAATATTTATATGTTATCGAATTGCGTGTCTCAATCAAATTACTGAGAATTACATAAAAAATTAAAACTATGGGATGGAGAATCTATGTTGCACACGTTTGTAGTCAATAAGAGTAGTGTAGTCAGACGTGTATCCTAAATTTTGCAGGTATCTTAAATTTATGAACAAAAAAAGCTGAAAAATATTTATTAAATTAGAATAAGAAAAATTTATAATTTTGGAAAGATTTGCATATATACAACGTAATTCTTATGAATTTATATATCTAATGCCAAAATTTTATTTTTTTCATATTTGTCATCTTGGGTATGTATAAAAATGAAAAAGAAATATTTTATTGATTTGATTTATATATTTTGATGTGATATGAAATATTTGGGCGGCGTAAATAAATTTAAAATACAGGAGTAAGATATGTAAATACATAAGGATTCAATGGTGTGCGTGTAAAAAATTAACANAAGTATAAAAATGAAAAAGAAATATTTTATTGATTTGATTTATATATTTTGATGTGATATGAAATATTTGGGAGGCGTAAATAAATTTAAAATATAGGGGTAAGATATGTAAATACATAAGGATTCAATGGTGTGCACGTAAACAATTAACCCTCCAAAATTTATTAAATAAAAGTTTAAATCTTAAAATATAAAGTGATAAAACCTAATAATGTATCTTGTGAGTCAAATCAAATGTCTTCGTCCTTCGATTTGCTTCGGTTTCGCTGTCCTCCATCCNATTTATTAAATAAAAGTTTAAATCTTAAAATATAAAGTGATAAAACCTAATAATGTATCTTGTGAGTCAAATTCAAATGTCTTCGTCCTTCGATTTGCTTCGATTTCGCTGTCCTCCATTTCGGTCTTACCCTTGAGAACTTCTCTAGGCTTAGTGCTTCGCTACTACCTGCCAGCCTTGAATGCTTCGTTGCATTGTTGGTTCACAACCCATACTCTTTTCCTCTGCTTAACGATAGGCGACTAGCTAGGGATTCGACTTTTGAGTTTGGGCTATCATATTGGCTCGTTAGTCTTTAAGTCTCTCTGCAAACAGCAAGTGACGCCTCTCGATAGTGACCGATTACAATTACATACTCATATCTTCTCATTTATTATTCCAAAAATCAAAATGAAACAAATTTGAGTGAAAAATCTAGTTTTAGGTTGAAATTAAGAATCCTCTAATGTTTTGCAAACTTTTATTTAGTTCATGCACATTTTTTTCTCCATATAGATTACATCCCTTCTTTGATGTCATTTCTACATATTGATAGTTTTAGTTAGAAATCAAATTAATTTTTAAAGTGAAAATGTCAAACTATTTTTTCAAGGTTAGAAAGAAGCGACCACCCCAACCCCAAATTACATTAACCTAAATTTCCTTGTTTTATTGTGGCCAACATAACTTAGTAAGATTATGCTAATAACTTCATTTTGATACACCTCTTGAGGAGTACAAATTAATATTCATACATATATGTGTCTATAACAATGTTTGTAGATGGTGTCTACTTTTTGAGCATGACATTACGCTTAATCAGTAGTGAAACTTTTTTCTGACAAATTCTTATTTAACTCATTCAAATAGTATATAACTTCCTATATATTGTTGTATAATTTGTTCTTGTGAGCAGACATAATTTGAAATTTACAATTGCATTCATTTTAATGTCATCTAAAATACATCTTATGTCTATTGTAAAATGCTTGGTAAAGAAAAATGAGTTCTACTGGAGATGAATCTAGACGTAGTGATGTTTCAACTAACTTAAACATAGAAAAAAATAAGCCATTGTGGATTCTTGTCACTAAGCAAGGATAATCAGATGAAGGTAGAGTAAATATTGCTTTTAAATGCAACTATTTTGCTGTCACTTATAAATGATAGTTTTTAAGAGTAAAAGCTCACCAACTTAAATTGGTGGTCAAGGAATGTAGCATATCGTGAGAAAGACAAGATATGTGAAAGAGAAAATAATTGGTGACTTTTGGTCAGATATAATTGAATATATTCTATCTTTTATTGATCCCATTTATCACATTCCTTGAGCTGCAGATGTAGATATTCCATGCTTGCATTTATTTTTTTTGATGTGGGATAGAATATTATGTAAAATGAAAGAATAAATATATAAATCACCTAAATCTATTTTTTTTTATTTTAAA
The DNA here is from genome assembly GCA_002079205.1 of Phalaenopsis hybrid cultivar. Classification (NCBI taxonomy): domain Eukaryota; kingdom Viridiplantae; phylum Streptophyta; class Magnoliopsida; order Asparagales; family Orchidaceae; genus Phalaenopsis; species Phalaenopsis hybrid cultivar. Next base: position 163,446 of record JXCR01140284.1, on the reverse strand, counting down.
GACATATTTCTTTTATTTCATTAAGTTAGAATCACCTAAATCCAAATTTTTGTTTTTTTTTATATTCTTGGAATATATTCAAGTAAGTAATGATTGAGGAAAATCATCAACATGTTTCCCATCAAAGAGATTTGAAAATTTCAAATAAGAGAAAAGTTTGTTAGAAGCATTATTTTCCAAATGATAAGGAAAGATGACGGATAAATATGGATTTAGTTTTTTTTTTTTGATATTTAGATGAATTTTGAATCAAGAGTCTTTACGTGATATGAGGAAAATGGATCCAAAGATGTGGTGGTTGATTCATAGAGTTTCAATGCCTTTACATCAAACTATACAGCTTCTTGAATAAGTTTCCTCCTTGTGTTCTAAGAGAAATTAAAGCACTTATTCATTAATGCAATTCCAAAAACTGATTCCAAAGTCCATTTTAGGGGAAAAAATGAAGGAAGAGTCACTAGTTTTCAATTCCAATGGTGTCTCACTCTAAAAATTCTGCTAGATTTGAAATTTTCAACCGAAGAAAGTTCATCAGTTTCGATGCGCAGAAGTTACATGATCAAGTTCTTGTGAAGAAGAGGCTAATCAAAGAAAGGGTGTTTGTGAATCGAGGATTCAACGAATCGAATACTCGGGTAGAAGAGATTATTGCGCACAAACGCTGGGAAGTGCTTTGCTACACTACTTCCCCCGTAGTTGTTTCTGTGGTGAAAGAGTTTTATGCAAATTTTCATGGAATCAACCAAGGATTTGTCTAAATGCGAGACATGTTTGTGCAATTTAGTACTTGAAGAATAAACAAGATGTTTATGATTGAAAATGTGCCTATTTTCTACTACGCTAACTTTAGTCCTACGAGAGATAATATGAATGAACTCTATCGACACCTTACAGATGAAGATATGAATTGGGAGGTCAGAGTTGATGGAAATGTAAGATTTTATTTATCATTGTTAAATCCCACTTCTAAGGCATGTCACTTCTTTTTTGCATAGAAATGACTTCCCACCATGAAAATCAGTAATTTAAATAAAGAGAGTGTTATTCTGACCTATTGTATTCAAACTAGAAAACCTGTTGATATTGGTGCAATAATTGTGAAATTGGTTTTGGGTTTGATTGTCAATGGATTTGCAACTGGACTGGGACATCTATTCACCATTTTCCTACCTTGCAGCTAATCACAAGTATCTTATGAGAGTTGGGAGAAAGGGCTTCTTCCTTGGAAGCCGATGGATCCAGAAGTTTATTGCAACTCAATTGGAATGGGAGATGGGAATGATATGAATATACCGATGGATCAAACATCCCAGAATTCATCACCTATTCAGCCTTGCTTCAGTTCAAACATACTTTTGAAAAAGATAAAGAAGATAGAAAATGAGGTACAAAACCTTATGCATGCAATTGGGAATGTTTCTGAAATGTTGGATCATCTGGATTAGAGATTGAAGGAACATTTTGAACATACTGGTCATAATGAAGATGATTTAGTAAATATGTTCAAGAAACATGCTTGGATTGGGGAAGATTCAACTGATGGATTTCCTTATCAACTCTTCTACAACTTGTATGTACACTACCGATCTATGGGAGATATCCATGAGGATGAGAGCGAAGAAAATGTTTGAACTTAATCTATGCATGAAATATTTTGTTTAGTACTGTATGTTTGTGTTAATGTGTTATGTTTTATTGCATTTACTTTTATTTATTAAACTCTAATTATGATTGTGTTTAGTATTTGAATGTTTAATTTTCAGTGTTAGGATGTTTTGGTTTGCTTTAGACACTGAATTAGATATTTGTTGGCTTGAAAAATGTTAGTTTGTATTGCCTCAAATGATATATATAAAAGCAAGTTTTGTATTGTTTGTGAAAGTTTGGTGTTACAGTAATGTTTAAATTATGATTATAAATGTTCATTTGAGTTAATTAGAGGAGGACGTAAAGCGAAATACAACAGATTTCCATAGAAAACGAAATCTGGGAAAATTAAGGCATTGGTGCTAGATGTGCCAAATTGGTGCATGAAGTGTCACTTTACAGAGAGTTAGCGCTTGATGCGCCAGATTTGGCGCTAGAAGCACCAAATTCTTGAAAACGCCAGATTGCCTAAAAAACCACAAAATCACACAATAAAGCTCCATCTTTACTGCTTGGGTCATCTCCTACCTCTATACTGTGAACTAGGGCTTCACATTGGGCGCATTAGAGAAGATTTTGGAGGCCAGAGATCTTAGATTTCTTCTTCTCTTCATAAAAGCTATACTTTAACCTAGAAATTTTTGATTTCACCATGGATTTTTTCTACATTATAGAAGATCTGAAATTTGAAATTTTTGATGGAAAAATTTGAAGAAAACTCATGGTGAAAAGCTTCTTACCAGATAATCTTACTTGAGGAGTTAGATTTTTTATTTTGTAATTTATTAGGATTTTATTTGGATTTTCATAAACACTCCAATGGCTCCACGAGTCAAGAGAGGAAAGCTGACAGATGATTTTGACGTAAGGAGATTTGTCAATTTCAAAGCCCAACATCTTGAAATGAATAGAGATTCAGAAATCTTAAATTTGATTACTAAGTACTATTATACTTAGAGTTTGAATCTAATTTATTAAATATTTTTCTTAAATATTACTATTTTATTTATTAAACTAAAGTATAGGAGTTATAAGTTATTCTCTACCCTAAGACATATGCTATTATGTAGTAAAAGTGTCACTTGAGGACAAATAACATTTAAGTTTGGGGGATTTTGATACACCAAAATAAAATGTTGTTTTAAGTATACATTTTATAATTATTTTTGGGGATATTGCACTTTAAAGAAGGGTGTTTTCATGTTTTTGTTACAGATATATCAAATTTAGGCATTTGGAGCAAAAGTAGCAAAAAGGATAAAATTTGGAGCCCAAACAACAAATTCTGGGAATTCTGGTGCCTGATGCATGATCCTGATTTTGTATATAGATAGATGTAAAATGCGATGTGATCCCGATGTGAATATAGTTGTGTAAAAATTATATAGTCGACTCTGCTATGCAACACTACCAAAAGCTTGATGCAATATTTTATGAATTAGAAATTTAAGCAATTAATGTTGGGATTCTATGCAAGTTTATGTATCGTTATCAAGTAAAAAAGAACTTTATATTTAAGCCCCAAATATTATTTCCACAAGGAATGCTTAAATTTGAAATGATAAATTTTCTAGGAAATTCACAGAAAGTCAAAACAAAATTACTGTCACTAATTTTGAATGTTGAGATATTATCAGAACTAAATTATTTAATCTATTAAAAAAACTAAAATATAGAGTTTAAAAAAACTATTAAACTATGTTTATGTCATGAAGATTTCTTATGTGAAAAAGCATCTTTCCCACTACAATGAGATTTTGGTAAAATGAGATGAGATAATTGGTTAAAATATGTATTGTCCCAAATAGAAGTAGTTTTAATTCTCTAACCTGATACAGTGTTATAAAAAATCATTGGCTAATCCCAGATTTATTCCCTAAATCCGTGGCTAGGCTAGGAGGATACTGGCTCCCACTCCATAGCTCCCACTTCCCTTCACCTAAAGGCTAACTCTCGCTTTAGTTTTTAAACACTAAGACCGAATTGGGGATTTTAGTCCGTCAGCCTAAAGATTCTCTATTTCTACACCCACCAAAGTATATTTCCCTATTTATTTACACTTAATTCCATGAATGAAGTTCTCCTTTATGGAATCAAATGTGATCCTCACTCTCTTGTAGAACTCATACTCCATTTTTCGGATCATATGTTTCATAACATATTTTAATAATTCAATTGGCTAGATCAAAAATTAAATTAAGTTTGGAGTTGAAAAATCATCATAATTTATTTTATATTTTAATATTGGCACATCCATATTATCTCTTCATTTCACCATATCTCAAAGTAGGGAGAAAGATAAAGTAAACTACTCAGACTTCATGAGAAAGATATAATAAAACATAAATTTCATATATAAAAGAAAGTTCATACAATACTAATAAACAAACAACACTTATCTAAAATTCTTTCTCAAAACAAATCCCTTGTAGCCTCTTCTAGGAAATGTAGGAAAAATAAATCTCTCACTTTTCTCCTTCTCTAACACTCTTAGAGAAGAGTTCAATCTTAATCTCACCATAAAACTCTAAATTATAAGAACAATGGACTCTAAATGGTTGTGGAATGAAAATGGAAGAATGTGTGATGCGTAGAAGGTTGAATTGGGGCAATGAAATGTCAGGAAGAGTCACTTTTTTGATCAATGTGTGATGCATAGAAGATTGAATGTATGATGCCTAGAGTCGGTTCTCCAATAGGTGCCTCCAAAAACTCTTCAAAAAGCGTCCAAATTTTTCAAATTTTCTAGAAACAGGGGCTGAACCGACATTAGCGCCGTCGGCGCCCATTCTGGCTCCGTCGGCGCTAGTGTTCCACAATTTAATTCGATGCTCACTATCAAACAGTGTCGTCGGAACTGAACAAATTTCAACTTCTTCATTTTTGCTCCAAATTTCATCCTTTTTGCTTTTTTTTGCTTCCTTTTTGCTTCAAGTCCTAAAATTCAACAACCTATAAGAAAACATAAAAATAGCTTCCATTAAAGTTCAATATCACTAAAAATGAGTATAAAATATGGGTTTAAAAATGCATATATTTTTGGTGTATCAAAATCCTCCAAACTTATATGTTACTTGTCCTCAAGTAACTCTTCTACTATATAAAAATATGACTTATGGTAAAAAATTTAACTTCTAGATTTCCATATCTTAGTCTACAAAATACAATACATAACTTAAGAAAAATTCAAAACAACTCCAGTTAAGACTAAAGGTATAAGAATATTTAGTAATCAAGTCCAAGACTGATTCTCTATTCTTTTCAAGGAAAATTGCAAATTTTCATATTAAAGTCACTTAAAGTATTCATATGAAAACGAACTTCATAAAACTTTACTAGTAAATAAACTAATACTCAAATAAAAGTTTAGAAAATGTAGAAAGCCTTTTTTATTAAATTGATTCAAGTGAAGCCATTTTTTAATTAGGCATCTCCTCAAGTTTCTCCCCACATCTTTTCTTTTCTTTTTTCTTTTCTTTTCTTTTCTTTTCTTTTGTTGTGAGGATTACTATATCTGGATAGCCTTTAATGATTTAGAACTTCACTATCCTCTTCTTAAAGTCAAAAACTTCTCACATTTCTTCAACTAAAAAATTTATGTTAGCTTAAAAATTTCATAAAGTTTAATTCTTTTCTTCTTACATGAACCTTTAAGATTTTTAATATTTCAAAAATACAATTTTCTTTACTTAAAATAGAAAAACATAGTCTTTTTCTTTTATACCAAATATCTTAATCTCTAAAATTAACCTTTATTATTGAAAATTTTTAGTTAAGTTTACTTTATATTTAGAAACATAAATATAGTTATCTAAAGTTAACCCCTAATACCAAATGTCATGTTAAATTTAAAATTTTTGAAAATATAACTAAGTGTGGACAAATAAAATTAAGTTTCATTCTTTAAAAAGGAATTTTTCTTTCCCCCCAAACTTAAATTTTTTAAGGATTTAGCATGAAGAACTGAAAAAATAAATGGTGAAAGAAAACATTAAATACATAAAGGAAAGACATATCTGTTGAAGGTTCTGACTTTGAAACTTTACTTCTGAAATACTGCAGGTGCTAATATAAAAAGTTACAAGACTTAAAACATTAAATTACGCATAATACATATAAAATCTGCTGAGAAAGAGTTAATTACAATACATTTACTAAAATACAAAAACTAACAACTAAATTAAATTGAATTTTAGAACTAAAAACAACTTTACAAACTACAGTTCACAACTCAACATAACAACAAAACAGAGTCTCACAATCTAATAAACAGTCTCAACAATATAACAAAAACAAACAACACAATAACAAAGCACAATAAAAAATTGAATCACCAATCATCATCATCTTCTTCTTCTACATCCAAATTCTGCCGCTGATATGGAGTAAAAACAGGGTGAGTAAAAAACTGAACTGAATGATCACTCTTCATGTATCTCACTAACGCATCATCATAAGCAACATCATATTTGAACTTTTACCGTATCAAATCATCAGTGTGAGCATTTCTGGCATCCATGTTTTGCAACCTATGATCCATTCTTAAGATATCTCATTGCTAGATCATCATCTGATCTAATAATTCTTGAAGTAGGGGTCCTCAAAGTAGAAGGAATATCTCTGGTCTTACTTCCAGATCTCCAATCAACATTAGATTCATATGTATTTATATTGACAGGCCTAATAGGTCTTAGAGGATCAACCCTCTCTTCCACAGGTCTAAAATCAAATTCTGTCTATTCACAGAGTGTAAAAATAAGTGCAGGGTGTGATAAACCACCAGTGGTCTCTCCCAAAGTAATAGATCTAGTGTTCATATTGATAATAGAGCCTACATTTGTCCTCATCACCTGCTGAATATAGAAGTACAGGATGACTCTATCCTTGGTTACCTCACTATGATGATTTCTCGGAATCATTCTTCCAGAAATAAAATAGTGTCAGGACTTAGATACTACGTTAAGCATAGAAAGAGGAAAGTTTACCTTAACACCATTTTTGACTTTCCAGGTCCCTCTTCCATTAGTAAGAAAAGAAATCACTTCAACTAAGGACCCATTAGTAGCAGAAAATGATTTATACTGGAAACTTTCAACATCTTCCAACTGATAAAACTCATTAATTTTTCTTGGATAAAACTCCACCATGTTCCCACAAAAAAAAAAAACAAAGTCGTCAGAAGCTTCAGTAAAGTTGGCATAGAATTCCATCACCACACCAATAATTGCATCAGCAGTAAAATAACAGAAATTTTCCCTCAGTCGAGCATTGATTAATCACTTGACTTCTCCACCTGAATTTTTAAAACCATGATCCAAAATTACTTTTTTATGCTCAAGTAGACTATTGAATCGAGCACTAGCCTTGAAGCTAACAAATTTTTGTTCAACATAATCTACTTTTCTTTTTTCCTTTGCTCGTTCTTGGTGCTATGGGAAATCTAGAGAAAAATAAAAAAAATTTGAATAAATTCCAAAAATTTCAAAAATCATAAAGTAAAATGCTTTATACTTAAATATACTAAGTAAGAGTTCTTCACCAAAGGATTTTCTCAAAATCTCTAAAAAAATTCCAAAATTTTTGGATCTCGACAATGTGAGATAAATCCTTGGTGAAAATCAAAATTTTTTAGTTCAAGGTGTAGCACTTCCAAAGTTTCTTTGCCTTAAAATCTCCTCAAACCCAAGTAAATGTGAGCCCTAGGTGCAAAAATCGGAGGTTGAAGATGACTCAAAGGGTAAAAATGGTGGTTTACGGTGAAAATCGTGAATTTTAAGGGGTAAAGGTTGTTCTCGAGTCGAGGGCGTCGTCGGCGTTGAAGGCCTAAAAATTCCATTTTTCAATTTTTTCAATTTTCAATTTCCTTTCAATTTTCTCGAAAGTATTTTTAGTATTTTAAACACAAATTTTTATCTAACAATAATTCACAAATAAACATTTCCACAAACAACAACAAACTAACTTTTATATATGAAAATATACCTTTACAAACACTTTTTTCTAATTATACTTTCACACATACTAAACAAATTAAATTATAAATCAGCGTGAAGTCAAGCCATAACACTAAACACTGACATAAAACTATACACACAATCAAAGTTCAGAATTCTAAAGCAAAATAAACTAAATCAAATCCACACAATCACATTAAGTACATAAGTATTTTAAATTAGTAGAGAGTCCAAATTATTCAATTATTCTGCCTCATCTTCAGTGCTTTCTCCTCCTCTGATATCTTCCATCGACTGGTAATGAACATACAAATTGTAGAAGGGTCAGTAAGAGAATTGACTAGTCAAATTTTCTTCGATCCATCCTTTTTCTTTAAACGTCTGCACTAATCCTGCTTCTAATGTTCCAATATGATCAAAATTCTCTTTCATCCTCCAATCTAGGTGATCAAAAAGGTACTTAAGATCTCCTATTGCATTCATAATACTCTGAAGTTCTTTTTCAATTTTCTTCAATTTCTTTTCTGTAGTAAGTGAACTTCCAATTGTTGGTGGCATCAATGGAGTTGTAGCATGTGATGAATGATCTAAGATAATATCTAATGCTTCATTCCCATTCCCAACATAGTTATCATCAATAGGAACATGGGCTCCCAAGGAAATAAAACTTTTTCTCAACTTTCATATGGAACTTGAGATTGATTGCAAAGTAGAAAAATTTTAGAAGGATGCCCAAGTCCATAAATTGGCCCATTCATAATAATACTCTTAACAGATTTAAATATGATAGATCCTATATCAATGGGTTTTTCCATTTGAATGCATAATTCAAAATAACACTTTCTTTGGTGACTCTACTAATCTTCATGGTAGGGAGTAATTTTGCAGAAATAAATAAATGTCACTGCTTTGATATTGGATTAAACAATGAAGCAGAGAAACTAACATATCCTTCATTTCGCTTTTCCCAAATATCACTTTCATCCTTCAAAAAATTATAGACATATTGCGTCAAATCTCTGGTAGGGATGAACTTTGTATAATGATAGATTAGAATGTTTTCTATCATACACAACTCATTGATTCACGCAGGAGTAAATGGTACAACCTTACCTCGTACGAAGACAACTCCTTGGGCAATTCCATGTAAATTGGCATAGAATTCCTTCACTTTTGGTAAAACAACTATAACGGTAGTGTAGCACATAATTTCCCATCGCCTTTGTATAATGATTTTATCATTCAGAGAACTTGGATTAATCAATCTGTGATTGACAAAGCCTCTCTCCTTGATAAGCCTCTTCTTTGTAATAATTTTGTCGTATAATCTCTGCGCATAAAAAATTATAAACTTTCTTCCATTAAAAACTCTGTACCTGGAAGTATTTCTGGAATTGGAGGTCATGGAATTCAAAAATAGGAAGTTTTTGGTAGTCCAAGACAGTTTTTAGGACTTTAAAAACACCTCCCGATGGTTATTACAGAGCAAAATCCTGCCAAAGTCCGCTAAAATCCTCCAAAACCGTCAAATTGCTATCGGCGTTGTCGGCGCTTCCGTTGGTGCTGTCGGCGCTTTGGTCTGTCTGCGGGCATCGTCAATGCCCATGCTGATGCTGTCAGCGTCAGAGGCCAAATTCACATCTTTTCATTTTTGTTCAATTCAATTCCAAATTTTCCTCTAATACCAATATTTGTANTCTTTTCCTTTGCTTAACGATAGGCGACTAGCTAGGGATTCGACTTTTGAGTTTGGGCTATCATATTGGCTCTTTAGTCTTTAAGTCTCTGCAACCAGCAAGTGACGTCTCTCGATAGTGACCGATTACAATTACATACTCATATCTTCTCATTTATTATTCCAAAAATCAAAATGAAACAAATTTGAGTGAACAATCTATTTTTAGGTTGAAATTAAGAATCCTCTAATGTTTTGCAAACTTTTATTTAGTTCATGCACAATTTTTTCTCCATATAGATTACATCCCTTCTTTGATGTCATTTCTACATATTGTGGCGAACATAACTTAGTAAGATTATGCTAATAACTTCATTTTGATAAATCCTCTATTGAGGAGCACAAGTTAATATTTCTACATATGTGTCTTTAATGATGTTTGTAGATGGTGTCTACTTTATGAGCATGACATTATGCTGAATCAGTATTGAAACTTTTCTTCTGACAGATTTTTATTTAACTCATTCAAATAGTATACAACTTCCTATATATTGTTGTATAATTTGTTCTTGTGAGCGGACATAATTTGAAATTTACAATTGCATTCATTTTAATGTCATCTAAAATAAATTCTTATGTCTATTGTAGAATGCTCGGTAAAGAAAAATGAGTTCTACTGGAGATGAATCTAGAAGCAGTGATGTTTCAACTAACTTAGACATAGAAAAAAATAAGCCATTGTGGAATCTTCACTAAGCAAGGAAAATCAGATGAAGGTAGAGTAAATATTGCATTTAAATGCAACTATTTTGCTGCCACTTATAAATGATATTATTTAAGAGTAAAAGCTCACCTGCTTAAATTGGTGGTCAAGGAATGTAGCATATCGTGAGAAAGACAAGATATGTGAAGAAAATAATTGGTGTCTTTTGGTCAGATATAATTGAATATATTCTATCTTTTATTGATCCTATTTATCACATTCCTTGAGCTGCAGATGTAGATATTTCATGCTTGCATTTGTTTTGTTTGATGTGGGATAGAATTTTATATAAAGTGAAAGAATAAATATATAAATCACCTAAATCTATTTTTTATTTATTTTAAAGACATATTTCTTTTATTTCATTAAGTTAGAATCACCTAAATCCAAGTTTTTATTTTATTTTTTTATATTCTTGGAATACATTCAAGTAAGTAATGATTGAGGAAAATCCTCAACATGGTTCCCATCAAAGAGATTTGGAAATTTCAAATACGAGAAAAGTTTGTTAGAAGCATTATTTTCCAAATGATAAGGAAAGATGACAGATAAACATGGATTTAGTTTCTTTTTTTTCTGATATTTGGATGAATTTGGAATCAAGAGTCTTTACGTGATATGAGGAAAATGGATCCAAAGATGTGGTAGTTGATTCATAGAGTTTCAATGCCTTTACTTCAAACTATAAAGCTTCTTGAATAAGTTTCCTCCTTGTGTTCTAAGAGAAATTAAAGCACTTATTCATTAATACAATCAATAAAGAGGAACAAAAAAAAATCACGAGCTTAAAATTTTGTTTATGTGCTACTAGCCTTCAATTGTTGTCAAGAGAAGCTCCAATTTACATGGAAGGTGATATCAAGATGTTGGATGTTGCAAGAGATGAATTTTAGATGTTCGACAAAACAAGAATTTAGAGATTGCAAATCTCTCTTGATGAGAGAGAGTTGGAATGAGAGAGAGTTGGAATCTAAGTTATTTAATGATAATGAATTGATGATAATGATTGTGAAGTAGAAATATATACTAAAGATGCTTATCATTATTTTATTTATTTTAATGATGTATTAATCAAGAGGAGTTAAATTCTAATTTAATAAGAGTATATGGTATTGTGCTTGCATTTTGTAATTTACAAACAAAAAATTATCTATAGGCATCTTAGTTTTTGAAAGTTGGTGTTATTAAATTTTTTCTTTTATTTACTTATTATATATATCTCTTTCAAACAATTTGTATTGAAATAGCGTGACCAACACATGTTAGTGTCCCATATTTTCAATAATAGATGAGTCATGTGTCTGTGCCATGTCTTGTTTATTTCTCAATGTTCGTATCCGTGTAACATTGGTGAGAATTTGAAAAATAGATGAAAGAGGGTGCTACATTTGTAAATTGCAATGTTGAGTGCTATGTATGTAATTGCTCCTTATAAGAATTATATGATATGTATGTAAATGCTCTCATTTTGTATTTGAACATTCATTCAATTGTATTAAGGGAAATTCTTGCTTCGTCATATGAACCCATCTAATACTGAGAAATTAACTCAAAAGTCGTTAATCACTAGAAATTTAATTTGAATTTGAGCTCGATTAAGATCAGATCAAATATAATGAGATGAATTATGATCTAAAATTTGGATCGATTTAATTATGACCTGGTTTTAAGCCTAAATTGATCCCAGACTAATAAAATTGTTAATCATATTGTCTAATCCAACTAGATGGCTGTGATTTGACCATGTATGTTGCGAACTACGGAACAGTAGAAGGAAGAAAGAAACAATATAAAATGTGTTTTTTGATAAGCCCTAAGTCCTTATAATTCTTCGGTTCTTCCCACAGAAAGAAGAGCGTTATTTCTGTACTTCATACACATGCATAATTGCGTGCGTATGTCATCGAATAACCTTCCAATAACTCATTTATTGGTGGTTATTGAGAGATTATTGGGGGTTATTAACCCTAATAACATCTCAAATAACCTCCCAATAACCTACCAATACATTATGTGGTTCAACGCTCATTTTTTTCTTGTCATTTGAGGGTTTTGTGAGGTTATTGTGGGTATTAACCCCTATAACAATGACATAACTCTCTAATACCACCTGAATTGTCATACACATGCAATTCTGCTTGCGTATGACGTACGTAAATATTTTTCTAGGAAGAGCCACTCGAGTCTCACTCTCCATTTGATTTTGTCTATCCTGCACTTGACCTTTGTGGCTTCCCATCTTCCATTTTCGAAATCTAACCCTAGGAGAGGAATCAACACTCTGTCTACTCCGAAATTACAATAGACAGTGGTGCTATTTGCTCATTGTTTGATCTCCATCTCCTTGAACTCACCTTCTCCTTCTGCTCTATTCAATAAGGCCTCATTTGAAAACAAGGTTGACCTCAATTTCGTTGCAGAGGCCGGATAAAAAATATTTTCTTATGTTTGGTAATCACTATTTCTTCTGGATGGATTTATTGCAAAGCTACTTTCTTGCCATTTCAGGGTGTGATATCTCCATGACATTTACCCTACTGTCCTAGCATTCTGATGTTCCAAAGATCAAAGTGTCCAACATACCAATCATGCCATGACATCGCCGGAGTACTGCCTAGATTTCAAGGGGCACTGTTACTGCTTGTGCTACTTCAACACAAGCGTGATGGTGATGGATCTGGATTGGTGGCATACGGAGGACTATAGTTGGCGGATCGAGAGATGGATGGAGGTACAAAAGAGGAATAGGATATACGATTTAGTGTCTCAACCTCCTCTTCTCTTAGAATTTGGCAGTGCGGTGGAGGGTTTGAAACATTGATGGAACCAACACCGACTCGATGGAAACCACCAGAAAAAACTTTACATATGACAAGATTTGATTACACTAGCTAAATATGAAAACTCACTCTATAATCATGTACCTCATTGGATGCTTCTGCTATGGTCCTTTAGTGTGATCATTTGGTCTTTTTCTGAATGTATTTTGGTGTTATTTTAGGATTATAAAAATGTCGGTGGAATGTGTTTTGCTATTGAGATTGTAGTATTAGATTGGTGTTATTTCTATATCTAATCATATTTATAATATTATGCAAATTTGTAGTTCTCTGAGCCTGGAGATATTTGCAATGATCCAAATATAGACATCTTTCTTCACACGATTGTCCATAATGAGCAAGAATTGGATTCACTGTCCGAAAGGATCATATCAGTTATTGGGCAAACTCGAAGAAAATTAAAATGAAGGATTTTATTTATGGAAAAGCTGATCGCAAGAAAGATTCACAGTTCACTAACACGATGAAGTTCAAAAAAGCGGACATAAGGACTTGAAGTAAAGCCATGGTTTGATATGCTGTCAATTTTGATGACAACTAGACAGTTAAGAAATTTAAAGCAAATCGTATATGCATAAGTTTGCAACTGCTTATCATCCCCAAACTAATGGTTTGACAGAAGTATGTAATCGTAAAATTAAAATAATTTTAGAAAAAAGTGTGAGTCCTAATAAAATGGATTGATATGCTTAATTAGATACTGCATTATGGACACACAGGACAACTTATAAGACACCTACATGAATGTCCCCATATAGATTATTTTTTGGGAAGACTTGTCACTTACAAGTAGAATTAAAGCATAAAGCTTATTGGGCTATTAATGAATTCAATTTCAATTTGAAAGATGCTGGTGAGAAAAGATTAGTGCAATTGAATTATCTTGAAGAAATTAGGATTGAATCTTATGACAATGCTCAAATTTATAAGGACAGAATGAAAGAATGATATGATCAGAAGAAATTAAAAAAACAAATTTGAACCTGGACAAGAAGTTTAATTATATAAAACAAGATTTAAATTATTCCCTAGAAAACTTAAGTTTAGGTGGAAAGGGCCATTCAGAGTTGAAAAAATCTATCTATATGGAACTGTTAATATTGAAGATCCCAAGACTGTAAATATATTTAAAGTGAAGGGCACAGATTGAAACCATATTTTGATGGGTAAAGAATAGTTTTTAAAGAGACTATATTGTTGTCACCCAGAATAAAGACTAGGAATGTCGGGCTGACGACATTAAATCAAGCGCTTTGTGGGAGGCAACCCATATTTATCGATGTTTATTTTATTTTTATGCTCTTATTTAGAATATTTTACATATATTAATATATTTGTTCTTCTATAGATTCTGTGTATTTGAGAAATTTGATATTGAAGCGCCACAACAACGAAAATGACTTAAAATGTTTTAAATGACATTTTTTGGTGGGTTCTTCTCCTTATAACTCCCAAAAGTTGATTCCAAAGTCCATTTTAGGGGGAAAAACGAAGGAAGAGTCACTAGTTTTCAATTCCAATAGTGTCCCACTCTAAAAATTCCACTAGATTTAAAATTTTCAACTAAAGAAAGTTCGTTAGTTTTGATGCACAGAAGTTACATGATCAAGTTTTTGTGAAAAAGAGGCTAATCAAAGAAAGGGGGTTTGTGAATCGAGGATTCAACACATCGGAGTAGAAGAGATTATTGCGCATAGACGCTAGGAAGTGCTTTGTTACACTACTACCGCCGTAGTTGTCCCTGTGGTGAAAGAGTTTTATGCAAATCTTCATGGAATCAACCAAGGAATTGTTTAAGTGTGAAGCAGGTTTGTGAAATTTAGTCCTTCAAGAATAAACGAGATGTTTATGATTGAAAATGTGCCTATTTGCCACTACGCTAATTTTACCCCTACGAGAGATAATATGAATGAACTCTATCGATACCTTACGGATAAAGAGGTTAATTGGGAGGTAAAAAATGATGGAAATGTAAGATTTTATTTATCATTGTTAAATCCTACTTCTAAGGCATGTCACTTCTTTTTTGCATCCCACCATGAAAATTTGTAATTTAAATAAAGAGAGTGTTATTCAGAACTACTGTATTCAAACTGGAGAACCGATCGATATTGGTGCAATAATTGTGAAATCAGTTTTAGGTTTAATTGTCAATGAATCTGCAACTGGACTGGGACATCTATCCACCATTTTCCTACTTTGTAGCCAATCACAAGTACCTTATGAGAGTTGGGAGAAAGTGCTTCTTCCTTGGAAGCCGATGGATCCATAAGTCTATTGCAACTGAATTGAAATGGGAGATGGGAATGATATGAATATACTGATGGATCAAACATCCCATAATTCATTACCTATTCAGCCTTACTCAAGTCAAACATACTTTTAAAAAAGATTAAGAAGACAGAAAAAGAGGTACAAAACCTTATGCATGCAATTGGGAATGTTTCTGAAATGTTGGATCATCTGGATTAGAGATTGAAGAAACATTTTGAACATACTGGTCAAAATGAAAATGGTTCAGTATATATATTCAAGAAACATGCTTGGATTGGAGAGATTCAACTGATGAATCTCCTTATCAACCCTTCTACAACTTGTATGTACACTACCGATCTACGGAAGATATCCATGAGGACGAGAGAGAAGAAGATGTTTGAACTTAATCTATGCATAAAATATTTTGTTTAGTATTGTATGTTTGTGTTAATGTGTTATGTTTGATTGCATTTACTTTTATTATTAAACTCTAATTATGATTGTGTTTAGTATGTCGATGTTTAGTTTTCAGTGTTAGGATGTTTTGGTTTGCTTTAGACACTGAATTAGATATTTGTTGGCTTGAAAAATGTTAGTTTGTAATGCCACAAATTTTATATATAAAAGTGAGTTTTGTGTTGTCTGTGAAAGTTTGGTGTTAGATTAATGTTTAAATTATGATTATAAATGTTCATTTGAGTTAATTAGAGGAGGACGTAAAGCGGTATGCATCAGATTTCCATAGAAAATGAAATCTTAGAAAATTAAGGCATTGGTGCTAGATATGCCAAATTGGTGCAAGAAGTTCTAGTTTACAGAGAGTTAGTGCGTGATGCGCCAGATTTGGCGCTAGAAGCACCAAATTCTCCAAAATGCCAGATTGCCTAAAAAATTGCAAAATAGCACAGTAAAACTCCATATTTACTGCTTGGGTCGTCTCCTACCTCTATACTGTGAACTAGGGCTTCACATTGTGCGCATTAGAGAATATTTTGGAGGCCATGGATCTTAGATTTTATCTTCTCTTGGTAAAATCTTTACTTTAACCTAGAAATTTTTGATTTCACCATAGATTTTTCCTACATTATAGAAGATCCAAAATTTGAGATTTTTGATGGAAAAATTTGAAGAAAACTCATGGTGAAAAGTTTCCTACCAGATAATCTTACTTAAGGAGTTAGATTTTTGATTTTGTAATTTATTAAGATTTTATTTGGATTTTCATAAAAACTCTAATGGCTCCACGAGTAAAGAGAGGAAAACTGACAGATGATTTTGACGTAAGGAGATTTGTCAATTTCAAAACCCAACATCTTGAAATGAATAAAGATTCAGAAATCTTAAATTTGATTACTAAGTACTCTTATACTTATAGTTTGAACCTAATTTATTAAAGATTTTTCTTCAATATTACTATTTTATTTATTAAACTAAAGTATAAGAGTTATAAGTTAATCTCTATCCTAAGCCATATGCTTTTATGTAGTAAAAGTGTCACTTGAGGACAAATAACATTTAAGTTTGGGGGATTTTGATACACCAAAATAATATGTTGTTTTAAGTATACATTTTATGCTTATTTTTGGTGATATTGTACTTTGAAGAAGGGTATTTTCATATTTTTGTTGCAGGTATATCAATTTTAGGCATTTGGAGCAAAAGTAGCAAAAATGACAAAATTTGGAGCCAAAATAGCAAATTTTGGGAATTCTAGCGCCTGATGCATGATCCCGATTTTGTATGTAGATAGATGTAAAATGCGATGTGATCCCGATGTGAATATAGTTGTCTAAAAATTATATAGTTGACTCCGCTATGCAAAAATTACAAAAGCTTGATGCAATATTTTATGAATTAAAAATTTAAGGAATTAATATTGGGATTTTATGCAAGTATACGTATCATTATCAAGTAATAAAAGACTTTCTATTTAAGCCCCAAATATCGATCCCATGGGGAATGTTTAAATTTAAAATGATAAATTTACTAAGAAATTCATAGAAAGTCAAAACGAAATTACTGTCACTAATTTTGAATGTTGAGATACTATTAGAAATAAATTATTTAATCTAGTAACAAAATTAAAATGCAAAGTTTTAAATAGTAACTACTAAACTATTAAACTATGTTTATGTGATGAAGATTTCTTATGTGAAAAAACATATTTCCCACTACAATGAGCTTTTGGTAAAATGAGACGAGATAAATGGTTCAAATATGTATTGTGCCAAATAGGAACAATTTTAATTCTCTACCCTGATACAGTCTTATAGAAAATCATTGGCTAATCCTAAATTTAGTCCCTAAATTCGTGGCTAGGCTAGGAGGATACTGGCTCCCATTCAAGAGCTCTCACTTCCCTTAACCTGAAGGCTAACTCTCACTTTAGTTGTAAACAATAAGACCGAATTGAGAATTTTAAGTCTGTCACCCTAAAGATTCTCCAATTCTACACCTAACAAAGTATATTTCCCTATTTATTTACACTTAATTCCATGAAAGAAGTTCTCCTTCATGGAATCAAATGTGATCCTCAATCTATTGTAGAACTCATAGTCCATTTCCCAGATCATATGTTTCATAACATATTTTAATAATTCAGTTGGCTAGATCGAAAAGTAAATTAACTTCGAAGTTGAAAAATCATCACAATTTATTTTAGATTTTAATATTGGCCCATCCATATAATCTCTTTATTTTTCAGAGTAGGGAGAAAGATTAGAGTGAACTACTCAGACTTCATGAGAAAGACACAACAAAACACAAATTTCATATATAAAATAAAGGGGAACTACTCAGACTTCATGAGAAAGATACAACAAAACACAAATTTTATATATAAAAGAAAGTTTTATTGGCACATCCATATTATCTCTTCATTTCACCATATCTCAGAGTAGAAAGAAAGATAAAGAAAACTGCTCAGACTTCATGAGAAAGATACAACAAAACACAAATTTCATATATAAAAGAAAGTTCATACGACACTAATAAACAAACAACCCTTATCTGAAACTCTTTCTCAAGGAAAATCCCTTGTAGCCTCTTTTAGGAAATATAGGAAGAAGAAATCTCTCAATTTTCTCTTTCTCCAACACTCTTATAGAAGAGTTTACCCTTAATCTCACCACAAAACTCTAAATTATAAGAACAATGGACTCTAAATGGTTGTGAAATAAAGGATGGAAGAATGTGATACGTAGAAGGTTGAATTGGGGTGATGAAATGTCAGGAAGAGTCACTTTTCTGATCAATTTTGGCCCCAAATAAAGCCTAGAATAGGTTCTCCAATAGGTGCCTCCAAAAACTCTTCAAAAAGCGTCTAAATTCGTTGAATCTTCTAGAAACAGGGGCCGGACTAACATTGGAGCTGTCGACGCACATTTTGGCATCGTCGGCACCAGTGTTCCACAATTTAATTCAATGATCACTGTCAAACGGCGTCGTTGGTGCTGCTTCTGGCGCCATCGATGCTGAACAAATTTCAGCTTCTTCATTTTGCTCCAAATTTCATTCTTTTTGCTTCATGTCCTAAAATTCAAAAACCTGTAAGAAAACATAAAAATACATTCCATTTTGCTTTAAGTCCTAAAAATCAATAACCTACAAGAAAACATCAAAATACCTTCCATTAAAATCAATATCACTAAAAATGAGTATAAAATATGGGTCTAAAAATGCATATATTTTTGGTGTATCACGATGTATGCAATTAATTTCCTTAATAGATATTTTTAATTTGTAACAAAGCCACAATCTTGTTCTAAAGCAAGAGCTAGGTAAATCTTTCACTATGAAGTAAATAAGAATGCAGTTATAAAATTTTAACATGGGATATTACGCAAGTATTCGTATCGTTATCAAGTAATATAGAACTTTCTGATTAAGTCTCGAATATCGATCCCACAAGGAGGTCTAATTTTAGATAACAAAATTTTACTTAACAATATATTATTACTTAAACTTAAGATGCTAAAATAGGAAAGGAAGTTTGATTTTTTTTATAATTTTTGATAATTAAAAATAAAGTAAGCAACTAATTAACTTAACTAAAATACTTACAAGATGAAGATAATATAAATAAAATATCTTTTTTCTTATCATTAATCAGTGATAAATATAAAAATTCTTCTTGTGGAAGTATGCTAAATGTGTTGTGTCAAATAGGAAAAATAATATTCTTTACTCTTACTAGAGATGCTATAAAGAACATTAGCTAATCTATAGTTTGAATAGTCTTGAAGACCGGCTAGGCAGGGAAGATACTAGATCTCACTCTAGAGTTTCCTATTCTGCCTCCACCTGGGGCCAACATATCATATCAAAACCTAAAACTATAAATAAAATTTGGGGCTTTAGCTTATCACTCTAAAGTCCTCTAATTTTACACCCTTTAAAAGTTTATTTTTCTATTTATTTGCACTCAACCCCATGAACTACATTCTTATTCATGAAATCAATATGTGATTCTAATCATTTGTTAACCGAGACAATACCATCTCGGATCTTACATGTTCTTATAATAGGTATTAACATCTTAATTGGCTAAATCAAGAAGTAAATAAAGTGCAAGGTTTCAACTCATCACAACTTCTTCCAACATTGAAGTGTAATACTTCACACAACTTCTTTTATATATTTAATCACTTATCATTTTAAAGAAAAAGTTAAAGAAAACTACTCAGAATTTATGGAGAAAACATAAGCACACATGAGTTTAAAAGTAGAAATCATGCACACAAACAAGAAATCTAAATTAAAACCAAGTGTAGATACAAAAATAAACACTTATCTCAAATTATCTCCACCAAATGTCTTGAAGTTCCTTTGAATTCTCTTCCTTCTCTCACAATACAAACTAACACTCAAAATAAAATAAAATAAAGTAAAGGTCACCGCCGGCGACGATGGGCTGTAAAGTTTGATGGATGGCTGGCATCCTCTCTTGGAAAATCTAAGTCTTTTTTTATAAAAATTCAAGGAGTACCTTTGTGTATCTTCAAAAAGGTGCCCCCATTCAATGAATCTTCTAGAAGTTGCCTCCTGATTAGGCAATTGAATCAATTTTCGTGTTTATGGGCTATTTCTCATGTTTTTATCAATGGTTGCTTCAAAAACCTCTTAAAAAATCCACTCAAATTATATAATTCATCAAATAACTACTTCTAGCGCTTAGGCGCTCTAGTTCATTTTTGCACTTTCTTCATTTTTGCTCCAAATTTGACTCTTTTTCACTCATTTTAGCATTTTTCATCCATTTGATTGTACCTGCAAGAAAAAACACACAAATACCTTTTATTAAAGTGCAATATCTAAAAAATATGTATAAAAACATTATATATTTTAGGTATATCAAAATTCCTCAAACTTAAGATGTTACTTGTCCTCAAGTGACCTTTCAATCTTTAAAAACCAACTTAAGTAAATAATGTATATGAGTTTTTTTAGGAGTTACCAAAATTTTGATGTAGAAATGTAGTAGTCCAATTTAGATAAAATATTAGTAAATGAGACCAACTTAAAGTTTAGAAATTTTTAATGTTAAGAAATATGAAAATATGAGTTCCTATCTAATTCAGAAATATTGTAGATTTTCTAAATATAGAGTTTAGGCATTTTATCATTACCACTTAAAAATTTTTATTAAGTATAATAATACTCACTATATCATATCCTTAAACTTAAGAATTTCTCAAGTCTTATACTTTTAAAAGATCAGATGTGGAACCAATTTTTGATTATGCACTAATCCTCAAGCTTCTCCTCCCTTTTTCAACTTTTCCTTTTCTTTTTCTTTTTTCTTTCTTTTTCTTTTTCTTTTTTTTTCTTTTTTTTATTTTTCTGTTTCTTTCTTTTTTAGGCAAGGATTACTATATCTGGATATGCTTTTAATGGTTTTGAATTCCACTCTTCCTTTCCTAAAACAAAGAGTTGATATTTTATTTCACTTAAAAACATGATAATAGTTTTGAAAATTAATTTCAATAAAAGAAATTGAAGTTTTGAAAATAAAAGGTCCAAATTTTTAACTTTTTCAAAAAAACAATTTTTCCCACTAAAGATGAGTACACTATACTTAGCATTTTCCACACTAAAAATTTTAACTTTATTTTTTTCTTCATTACTATAAATTTTAACTAAATTCTCTTACTCATTTCTAAAATCAAAATTTTGCTTCCCTAATATAACTTCATATACATAATCATTTTTCAAATCAAAATCAAATTTATTTGAAATACATTTGAGAACAAATAAACATTTAAGTTTCTTTAAAATTTTTCATCCCCCCAAACTTAAATTTTTAATAAAAAAAATATTTTAGCATCATATATAAATAAATAGGAATTAAAATTAACTATAACATGATTGCAGGAATTTTTAGATCCTAAATACGCAAGTACAAAAACTAAAAATAGGAGTAAAAATTTAATCGATCAAATTTGCTTTTACTTAAAATACAGAGATTCATCAGACTTCTATGCAGTGGAGTATAACATAAAAACAAACAAACACACTAACAAACATACATGACTACAACATAAAGAAAAATAACTGGTAGTAATTTGAAAATTTTAAATATGCAGCTTTAAGTAGCAAGTTAGCTAAATTTTAAACCTGCTTAAGATTCCAAAATTAAGTTCAATAAAACACTAACTAAATACAAAAACACAATTAAAACAATTAATACCACACATAATAACTACTCACTAAACACAAATACATCACACTAGGTGTACAAAATAAAACACAACATAACCGAAACTAACAGTCTTTACAATCACAACTAAAAATATTACAAAAAGCACAAAATACAAGTACCAAAAATATTTCATAACAATATAAAAACTAAAAACATAAAATAGAACTAAAGATTCAAAATAATCATCACCCTCTTCTTCATCACCATCATCACTACGTCAAGTAACAATAGGCTCATATGATAGATATCTAGGGTACTGAGGAAATACTACATCCCGATTACCTCTGTTGAGATGCTTCATAGCTAAGTTGTATTCCTCCTCACATATATCCATCCATATTCTCTGCAAAAATGTGTTAAGTTCGATACCTTTTCATTGGTATATATAACATTATTCAATATTCTTTTCATAAGTTGTGACTGAGAATCAGATCCATAAGTCTGACCCCGTGATGTGGAAGCATGTGAAGTAGAGGCAGTAGAACTACTGGAGAATCCGCCCTTCCATCCAAAAATAGAATGATGTGAATAAGTCTTCACATTCACACTTGTAATGGGTTTCAGCGGCTGTAAGATCTCCTCCTAGATATCATATCTAACATCAGCCTTCTCGCATAAAGAAAAGATTAAGGATGCAAATCCCAAACCTGTAGTAGTAGCAGCGGTAGATGAACTGATAATAACTCTATAAATCTATCCTCTAATATCAATTGGCTTGGTCTGCTGAATAAAGTAGTTCAAAATTGCTCTCTCTCAAGTCACTTCACTCAGATGATTTGTAAGCAGCAGACGAGTAGAAATAAAATAATGCCATACCTTTGCAGTAGCATCCAACTTTGAAGTAGAAAAGTTTACTCTTCTTTCAATTTTACTCTTCCATAATCCTGTACCAATAGTGAAAGATGATATAATCTCATCTAGCACATCCTCAGTAGGACTATAGTTTGAATAAAAACACAAAGTTCTCAGGGGCAAGTGATAAAACTGATTAATTACCTCAGGAGAAAATGGTACTGTCTTCCACCTCACTATGACTCCTTTATCAGCCTCTGAGAGATTAGCATAGAACTCTCGTGCCACAGAAATCATGAAGATAACAGAAAAATAACAGAACTACTCCCACTGGCAACTAACAATCAACACTTCTACTACTCCTCCTGAACTTTTAAAACATCGCTAAGGAATTAATTTCCTCGAATGCAGTGCATCGCTATACCGATCCCGAGCTCTTGAAGTGAAAAATTTACTTGAATCAAATGGAGCTTTTCCCTTGCTTCTCTTCATTCTTGGTGCCATTTTCTAAAAAAAATGTATAAAATTCAAAATAAATTTCTCAATCAACTCCAAATCACTAAACTCAACTCATAAAAGCTTAAACTAACAAATGTATGCATTATCCATCAATTTTTCTCAAATTTTCACCATGAATAGTGATTTTTGGGTAGCTCATGAATGTGCTCAAAATACATGGTGAAAATAAAAAATTTTTGCATAAAAATGAAGCTCTTACCTCAAGAAGATCAAATCTAACAAATTTGGCTTGAATCCACCAAGAAATCTTCAAAATAGGTGATGCCCTCGCTCTCCAAATTGCGAAAATTGAAGGTAGGAGATGAAAAGAGGTCTGATAATGGTGTTTTTCGGCCCAAAAATTCACTTAAAATCGTTCACAAACTGATTTTCATGAACCAGTGCTTAAGCGTGAATGGTTTGACACTTAAGCGCCAGTCTT
Organism: Phalaenopsis hybrid cultivar; assembly: GCA_002079205.1. Lineage (NCBI taxonomy): Eukaryota > Viridiplantae > Streptophyta > Magnoliopsida > Asparagales > Orchidaceae > Phalaenopsis > Phalaenopsis hybrid cultivar. The sequence goes on along the minus strand of JXCR01140284.1, from coordinate 139,879 downwards.
TCAGTTTAGGCAGCGCTTAAGCGCGAGTTTTAGCGCTTAGGCACCAATGCACAAATTTTAATTTTTCTGATTTAAATGAAATGAACTCCTAGCCTAAGTCAACCAACCCTCTATGATCTCAAAGCACTGTAATAACTATTTTCTCTCCTTTTATCTCTTCTCTTACTCATGATTCACCAATTTAAACTAATTCGATTCAATACTAAATAGCACAAAATTTCACACAAATAAAACATTTATTTTAATTCATGAATGATTACAAACACTTTTAAATACATGTTGGCATCAATTTTTTTGATGTTGCATGCGTAGGATGTCTGTTTGAGCACTAAGGAGCGTTGCTTGATGACGTGTTGACTCCTATAGCGTGAGACATCCCCTTTGGATCATCCGACACGTGTTGAGGGGCAAGTAGTCGGGGTCATTTTGCTAGGCTTTGGCTTTCACTTGGGTGAAGGCTGGTCAGCATTTGGCACATCAGACGACTCCGATCGGGTCGAAAAATATTATTTATTGCGCCGCGTGCAAAATTGGCCCAATCACTAGCGAGCTCGGTTAGATGGCCTTGGACGACAAAAAGGACCAAGCGAGTGAGTCCGAAATGTTGATTTCACTTGAAAAATGCGCAAATTATCATTTTGGACTCGATTTCTGAAAAGTGGTTTGAACAGCCCTGGATGGCAAAACAGACCACACCAGTGTGTCAAGAACGTCAATTTTTTCTATAAGATGTTCATTTTATCGCGATGACGCGTTTGACAAAAAAATTACATGAAAATCTTTTAAAAATAATAGTATTATTATTATTATTATTATTATTATTATTATTATTATATAAAAATATATTATCCTTTTTTTTTTTTAAAAGAAACTGAATCCACACGTCTCTCTCGCTCTCCCTTATCCTCTGCGTTCGCATGCATGTCTTCCTCTCTGGAGCCGCACGCGGACATAACATCCTCGCTGCCTCCCTCGTTGGAGCCTCACCGCCGGTCTTACCACCGACCTAGCCGAAGACCCGCCTTCCTTGCCGGCCAGCCGAAGCCGCCCTTTGGCCCTTGTAAACCATGCCATCGCCCTCCCTAGCTGCCGATAAAACATGCGTCACTCCTCTCTCTCACTAGGTTTCGTGTCTGCTCCCTCTGTTTCACAAAGAAGACTTGCCGGAGCCCCTGTCTTTACCGGCCAAACCCGCAACCGCAGTACTCACTCACCGTTTGACCTCTCCTCCAGCCGTCGCTGAAGCCCAACGCAGCCTCCTTCTTCTTTTGGGCCAGCCACCTTACGACCTTATTTTCTTAACAACGACACCCCGTCAACCTCCTCCGACACCGGCACCGAGACCCCGTTGGTATGGTCTGAGATCTCCCTCGCTGATCTATCTTCAGTACGAGCTTCCCCTTTGCTGGCCTCCTTCCCTGGCCAAAGTTTTTCTTTGGCTCCCCTCTCATCGGCAAAGCCTTCTCTGCCGGCAAGCTCCATCACCAAAGAACCTTGTCGGCCCTCATTCTCATTTGGTTGGAACTTCGCCAAAGTGTCCTACCATCAACGGACAGTGGTGACACATCATCTTGAAGAGGCGCCGATGTCTTTTCCTTCTTGAGGAAAGTTTCCTCTCTTTCGCTGTCACCGAGCGACCCTTTCCGTGAAAACTTTTATGTTTCTTCTCCCTCATTGCACGACTCATTGCGAGGCATGTCAGTGCAAGGACCAGACATCGATGGATTGGAGAAAGAAAAGATAACACGTCTGCAACCTTTGTGGTGGTGCGATCCCTTAAACTTCTAGCCGACCTTAGGTTTAGTGGTGTTTAGGCGTGTGGGTTCAGTCGCCCACATGAGGTGCAAGCACCGGCGTGGGTCGGCATGACGACGTACCTGCATGATGGATCGTTGGTTTTCCTAGATCTAGCCTTTAGGTCAGAACTTTTGTTCATGATCAAACACCCTCCGTAAACCCGAGTGTCTCTTATTTGTTGTAGCCTTAACACAAGTCCTGATGGTTTGGAGTCCCTCACTCCCCTTGTTTTGGGTTCCTTAGCTTTACATGGAGAAAATGGGAGGTTGGACTTGACAAAGAGAGAGAAGCTTTGTAGCTGTCTCACTTTGCAAAGTCTGGAGGAGTTCATGAAATGAGAAAAGCTTTGTAGTTAGCCCATTTCACGATGCCGTAGAGAGTTTCTCCCTCGGAGATCCGGGGAAAAACTCCCCACATTTCTTCACTAAAGCTGAAGATGGTGATACTACAAATCCAAGTACATCAACTCTAGGTTTCCTAGGCAAGGTCATTAGTATGAGTGTGACTCGCTATCTTATGCAGTCGCTTGCACCTTATTGTTTGCATATGCATGTCTTGCATGTTACATATTGTATGTCATATATCGCACTTGCACTTGCACTCTGCACCATTCATTTGCACTTGCACCTTGAATCTTGCATTTACATGTTGCACTTGCACTTGCACCTTGTCGTTTTAGATCGGTCGACACCACTTGTGCCTCGATCGGTTATCTCGAACTGGTCACATCACTTGTGTTTTAGCCGGCTACCTTAGCCCGGTTGACACAACACTTTGGTTTGATCAAAATCTCCATCCCGATCAACTGACCACTTGATCCTTTGCATGTTGTGTATGTGCATGTACATGTTTGTCTGCATGATCAATATCATCTACTTAAGTTGCATTCCTTCGAGTCACTTCCTTACTGGCATACCCTCTTTTTGGGCCACTGCCGTCACGACATGTGATCCCGATATTCTGTATATGTAAGGATTATGAAGTTGACACCACTAATTGAATATTTTAATCCTCTAGCAATGACGCCAAAAACTTGATCCATGAATACTTAATGCTTATGCACAANATGTTTTAATATAAATAATAATATTTAAATCTTGCTCAAACCTTTATTGTCTTATGTCTTATGACTACATGACTAGAGTTGTTAAAATGACTCTTTGTTTGTGAACAGCTCGTGTTCGGCTTGTTAAGCAAACGAGCCGAACAAGAACATACTTTTTGAGCTCGAAATATAAATGAGCCGAACACGAGCTGAGCATGCCTACTTGTCACTTATAAGTAGAATTAAAACATAAAAATTATTGGGCTATTAAGGAATTCAATTTCAATTTGAAAGATGCTGGTGAGAAAACATTAGTGCAATTGAATTATCTTGAAGAAATTATGAATGAATCTTATGACAATGCTTAGATTTATAAGGATAGAATGAAAGAATGATATGATTAGAAAATTAAAAAAAAGAATTTGAACCTGGATAATAAGTTTTATTATATAAAACAAGATTGAAATTATTTCCTAGAAAACTTAAGTTTAGGTGGAAAGGGTCATTCAAAGTCGAAAAAATCTATCCCTATGGAACTATTAATATTGAAGATCCTAAGACTGGAAATATATTTAAAGTGAAGGGCTTAGATTGAAACCATATTTTGATGGGCAAAGACTAGTTTTTAAAGAGACTATATTGTTGTCACCCAGAATAAAGACTGGAAATGTCGGGCTGACGACATTAAATCAAGCGCTTTGTGGGAGGCAACCCATATTTATCGTTGTTTATTTTATTTTTATGCTCTTATTTAGAATATTTTACATATATTAATATATTTGTTCTTCTATAAATTCTGTGTATTTGAGAAATTTGATATTGAGAAAATATTTAAAGACACCTTTATTTACCTAATTTTAAGGAAAAGTTGGGAATTTATTGGATCGAAATTGAAATGGCAAAATTTTATTGAGAATTTATTGGACAGTTTTTGTTTCTTCTCCTTATAACTCCTAAAAGCTGATTTCAAAGTCCATTTTAGGGGGAAAAACGAAGGAAGAGTCACTAGTTTTCAATTCCAATGGTGTCCAACTCTAAAATTTCCACTAGAATTAAAATTTTCAACTGAAGAAAGTTCGTTAGTTTCGATGCACATAAGTTACATGATCAAGTTATTGCGAAAAAGAGGCTAATCAAAGAAAGGGAGCTTGTGAAACGAGGATTCAACACATCGGAGTAGAAGAGATTATTGCACACAAACGCTAGGAAGTGCTTTGCTACACTATTGCCGCCGTAGTTGTCCCTGTGGTGAAAGAGTTTTATGCAAACCTTCATGGAATCAACCAACAAATTGGCTAAGTGCGAAGCAGGTTTGTACAATTTAGTCCTTCAAGAATAAACAAGATGTTTATGATTGAAAATGTGTCTATTTGCCACTATGCTAATTTTTCTCCTACGAAAGATAATATGAATGAACTCTATCGATACCTTATGGATGAAGATGTGAATTGGGAGGTCAAAGATGATGGAAATGTAAGATTTTATTTATCATTGTTAAATCCTGCTTCTAAGGCATGTCACTTCTTTTTTGCATCCAACCATGAAAATCTGTAATTTAAATAAAAGAGTGTTATTCTGAACTACTGTATTCAAACTGGAGAACCGGTTGATATTGGTGCAATAATTATGAAATTGGTTTTGGGTTTGATTGTCAATGGATCTGCAACTAGACTGGGATATCTATCCACCATTTTCCTACTTTGCTGCCAATCACAAGTACCTTATGAGAGTTGGGAGAAAGTGCTTCTTCTTTGGAAGCCGATAAATCCAAAAGTATATTGCAGCTAAATTAGAATGGGAGATGGGAATGATATGAATATACTGATGGATCAAACATCTCAGAATTCATCACCTATTCAGCCTTACTTCAGTTCAAACATACTTTTGAAATAAATTAAGAAGATAGAAAAAGAGGCACAGAACCTTATACATGCAATTGAGAATGTTTCTCAAATGTTGGATAATCTGGATTAGAGATTGAATGAACATTTTGAACATATTGGTCGGAATGAAGATGTTTTAGTATATATGTTCAAGAAACATGTTTGGATTGGAAAAGATTTTGTATGTACACTACTGATCTACGAGAGATATCCATGAGAACGAGAGAGACGAAGATATTTGAACTTAATCTATGCACAAAATATTTTGTTTAATACTGTATGTTTGTGTTAATGTGTTATGTTTGATTGCATTTAATTTTATTATTAAACTCTAATTATGATTGTGTTTAGTATTTCAATGTTTAGTTTTTAGTGTTAGGATGTTTTGGTTTGCTTTAGACACTGAATTAGATATTTGTTAGCTTGAAAAATGTTAGTTTGTAATACCACAAATTATATACATAAAAGTGAGTTTTGTGTTGTGTGTTAAAGTTTGGTGTTAGATTAATTTTAAATTATGATTTTAATTATTCATTTGAGTTAATTAGAGGAGGACGTAAAGTGACATGCATCAGATTTCCATAGAAAAAGAAATCTCAGAAAATTAAGGCATTGGTGCTAGATGAACCAAATTGGTGCATGAAGTGCCAGTTTACAGAGAGTTAGCGCATGATGCACCAGATTTGACACTAGAAGCACCAAATTCTCAAAAATGCCAGATTGCCCAAAAAACTGCAAAATCACACAGTAAAACTCCATATTTACTGCTTGGGTCGTCTCCTACATCTATACTGTGAACTAGAGCTTCACATTGTGTGCATTAGAGAATATTTTGGAGGCTAGGGATCTTAGATTTCATCTTCTCTTGGTAAAAGCTTTACTTTAACTTAGAAATTTTTGATTTCACCATAGATTTTTCCTACATGATAGAAGATCCAAAATTTGAGATTTTTGATGGAAAATTTTGAAGAAAACTCATGGTAAAAAGTTTCCTACCAGATTATCTTACTTGAGGAGTTAGATTTTGATTTTGTAATTTATTAGGATTTTATTTGGATTTTCATAAAAACTCCAATGACTCCACAAGTAAAGAGAGGAAAGCCGACAGATGATTTTGACGTAAGGAGATTTGTCAATTTCAAAACCCAACATCTTGAAATGAATAGAGATTCAAAAATCTTAAATTTGATTACTAAGTACTCTTATACTTAGAGTTTGAATCTAATTTATTAAAGATTTTTCTTCAATATTACTATTTTATTTATTAAACTAAAGTATAGGAGTTATAAGTTAATCTCTATCCCAAGCTATATGCTTTTATGTAGTAAAAGTGTCACTTGAGGACAAATAACATTTAAGTTTAGGGATTTTGACACACTAAAATAATATGTTGCTTTAAGTATACATTTTATGCTTATTTTTGGTGATATTGCGCTTTAAAGAAGGGCATTTTCATGTTTTTGTTACAGGTATATTAATTTTAGGCATTTGGAGCAACAGTAGCAAAAAAGACAAATTTGGAGCTAAAATAGCAAATTCTGGGAATTCTAGCGCCTTATGCATGATCCCGATTTTGTATATAGATAGATGTTAAATGTGATGTAATCCCGATGTGAATATAATTGTGTAAAAATTATATAGTTGACTCCGCCATGCAACAATTACAAAAGTTTGATGCAATATTTTATGAATTAGAAATTTAAGCAATTAATGTTGGATTCTATGCAAATATACGTATCATTATCAAGTAATAAAAAACTTTCTATTTAAGCCCCAATATCGATCTCACAAGGAATGTTTAAATTTGGATTGATAAATTTAATAAGAAATCATAGGAAGTCAAAACAAAATTACTGTCATTAATTTTGAATGTTGAGACATTATTAGAAGTAAATTATTTAATTGAGTAACAAAACTGAAATACAGAGTTTAAACAGTAACTACTAAACTATTAAACTATGTTTATGTGATGAAGATTTCTTATGTGAAAAAGCATCTTTCCCACTACAATGAGATTTTGGTATAATGAGATGAGATAAATAGTTCAAATATGTATTGTGCAAAATAAGAACAGTTTTATTTCTCTACCCTGATACAGTGTTATAGAAAATCATTGGCCAATCCCAAATTTAGTCCCTAAATTCATGGCTAGGCTAGGAGGATACTGGCTCCCATTCCAGAGCTCCCACTTCCCTTCACCTGAAGGCTAACTCTCACTAAACACTAAGACCAAATTGGGGATTTTAGTCTGTCACCCTAAATTCTCCAATTCTACACCCAACAAAGTATATTTTCCTATTTATTTGCACTTAATTCCATGAATAAAGTTCTCCTTCATGGAATTAAATGTGATCCTTACTCTATTGTAGAACTCATACTCCATTTTCCGGATCATATGTTTCATAACATATTTTAATAATTCAATTGGCTAAAACAAAAAGTAAATTAACTTCGAAGTTGAAAAATCATCATAATTTATTTTAGATTTTAATATTGGCACATCTATATTATCTCTTCATTTCACCATATCTAAGAGTAGAGAGAAAGATAAAGTAAACTACTCAGACTTCATGAGAAAGATATAACAAAACACAAATTTCATATATAAAAGAAGGTTCATAAAACACTTATAAACAAACAACACTTATTTGAAACTCTTTCTCGAAGAAAATCCCTTGTAGCCTCTTCTAGGAAATGTAGGCAGAAGAAATCTCTCAATTTTCTCCTTTTCCAAAACTCTTAGACAAGAGTTCACACTTAATATCACTAAAAAACTCTAAATTATGAGAACAATGGACTTTAAATGGTTGTGGAATGAAAAATGGAAGAATGTGTGATACGTAGAAGGTTGAATTGGGGCAATGAAATTTCAGGAAGAGTCACTTTTCTGATCAATTTTGGCCCCAAATAAAGCCTAGAGTCATTTCTCTAATAGGTGCCTCCAAAAACTCTTCAAAAAACATCTAAATTAGTCGAATCTTCTAGAAACAGGGGCTGAACTAAAATTGAAGCTGTTGTCGCACATTTTGGCATCGTTGGCACCAGTGTTCCGCAATTTAATTCGATGATCACTATCAAATGACACCGTTGGTGCTGCTTCTGGCGCCGTCGGTGCTGAACAAATTTCAGCTTCTTCATTTTGCTCCAAATTTCATTCTTTTTGCTTCCTTTTTTACTTAAAGTCCTAAAATTCAACAACATGTAAGAAAACATAAAAATATATTCCATTAATGTGCAATATCACTAAAAATGAGTATAAAATTTGGATCTAAAAATGCATATATTTTTGGTGTATCAAGATGTATGCAATCAATTTCCTTAATAGATATTCTTAATTTGCAACAAAGACACAATCTTGATCCAAAACAAGAGCTAGGTAAATCTTTCACTATGAAGCAAATAATAATGCATTTTTAAATTTTAATATGGGATACTACACAAGTATACATATCGTTATCAAGTAATATAGAACTTTCTGATCAAGTCTCGAATATCGATCCCACAGGGAGGACTAACTTTAGATAACAAAATTTTACTTAACAATATGCTATTACTTAAACTTAAGATGCTAAAATAGGAATGAAAGTTTGATTCTTTTTGTATTTTTTGATAATTAAAAATAAAGTAAACAACTAATTAACTTAACTAAAATACTTGCAAGATGAAGATAATATAAATAAAATATCTTTTTCCTTATCATGAATCAATGATAAATATAAAAATTCTTCTTGTGGAAGTATGCTAAATGTGTTGTATCAAATAAGAAAAATAATATTCTTTGCTCTTACTAGAGATGCTATAAAGAACATTAGCTAATCTATAGTTTGAATAGTCTTGAAGACCGGCTAGGCATGGAAGATACTAGATCTCACTCTAGAGTTCCCTATTCTACCTCCACATGGGGCTAACATCTCGTATCAAAACCTAAAAGCCTATCACTCTAAAGTTCTCTAATTCTACACCCTTTAAAAGTTTATTTTTATATTTATTTGCACTCAACCTCATGAACTACATTCTCATTCATGAAATCAATATGTGATTCTAACCATTTGTTAACTGAGACAACACCATCTTGGATCTTACATGTTCTCACAATAGGTATTAACATCTTAATTGGCCAAATCAATAAGTAAATGAAGTGCAAGGTTTCAACTCATCACAACTTCTTCCAACATTGAAGTGTAATACTTCACACAACTTCTTTTAGATATTTAATCACTTATCATTTTAAAGAAAAAGATAAAGAAAACTAAAAATTCATGGAGAAAACACAACCACACATGAGTTTAAAAGTAGAAATCATGCACACAAACAAGAAATCTAAATTAAAACCAAGTGTAGTTACAAAGATAAACCACTTATATCAAATTCTCTCCACCTAATGTCTTGAAGTTCCTTTGAATTTTCTTCCTTCTCTCACAATACAAACTAACACTCAAAATAAAATAAAATAAAGTAAAGGTCACCGGCGACGACAATGGGTTGTAAAGTTTGATGGATGGCTGACCTCCTCTCTTGGAAAATCTGAGTTTTTTCTTATAAAAATTCAAGGGGTGCCTTTGTGTCTCTTCAAAAAGGTGTCTCCATTCAATGAATCTCCTAGAAGTTGTCTCCTGATTAGACAATTGAATGAATTTTTGTGTCCATGGGCTATTTCCCATGTTTTTATGAAGGGTTGCTTCAAAAACCTCTTCAAAAATCCACTCAAATTATATAATTCATCAAGTAACTACTTCTGGTGCTTAGGCGCCCAGTTCATTTTTGCTCCAAATTTGACTCTTTTTCACTCATTTTAGCATTTTTCATCCATTTGATTGCACCTTTAAGAAAACACACACAAATACCTTTCATTAAAGTTCAATATATCAAAAATATGTATAAAAACATTATATATTTTAGGTATATCAAAATCCCTCAAACTTAAGATGTTACTTATCCTCAAGTGATCTTTCAATCTTTAAAAACCAACTTAAATAGATAATGTAAATGAGTTTCTTTAGGAGTTAAAAAAATTTTGATGTAGAAATATAGTAGTCCAATTTAGATAAATATTTAGTAAATGAGACCAACTTAAAGTTTAGAAAATTTTAATGTTAAGAAATATGAAAATATGAGTTCCTATCTAATTCAGAAATATTGTAGATTTTCTAAATATAGAGTTTAAGCATTTTATCATTACCACTTAAAAATTTTTATTAAGTATAATTTTACTCACTATATCATATTCTTAAGCTTAAGAATTTCTAGTCTTATACTTTTAAAAGATCAGATGTGCAACCAATTTTTTGATTAGGCACTAATCCTCAAGCTTCTCCTCTCAACTTTTTCTTTTATTTTTCTTTTCTTTTTCTTTTTTCTTGCTTTTTCTTTTTCTTTTCTTTTTCTTTTTTTTCTTTCTTTTTATATTTCTTTTCTTTTTTAGGCAAGGATTACTATATCTGGATAGACTTTTAATGGTTTTGAATTCCACTCTTACTTTCCTAAGACAAAGAGTTGATATTTTCTTTCACTTAAAAACACGATAATAGTTTTGAAAATTAATTTCAATAAAAGAAATTTAAGTTTTGAAAATAAAGGTCCAAATTTTTAACTTTTTCTAAAAAACATTTTTTCCTACTAAAGATAAGTACACAATACTTAGGATTTTCCACACTAAAAATTTTAGNTATGAAAATATGAGTTCCTATCTAATTCAGAAATATTGTAGATTTTCTAAATATAGAGTTTAGGCATTTTATCATTACCACTTAAAAATTTTTATTAAGTATAATAATACTCACTATATCATATCCTTAAACTTAAGAATTTCTCAAGTCTTATACTTTTAAAAGATCAGATGTGGAACCAATTTTTGATTATGCACTAATCCTCAAGCTTCTCCTCCCTTTTTCAACTTTTCCTTTTCTTTTTCTTTTTTCTTTCTTTTTCTTTTTCTTTTTTTTTCTTTTTTTTATTTTTCTGTTTCTTTCTTTTTTAGGCAAGGATTACTATATCTGGATATGCTTTTAATGGTTTTGAATTCCACTCTTCCTTTCCTAAAACAAAGAGTTGATATTTTATTTCACTTAAAAACATGATAATAGTTTTGAAAATTAATTTCAATAAAAGAAATTGAAGTTTTGAAAATAAAAGGTCCAAATTTTTAACTTTTTCAAAAAAACAATTTTTCCCACTAAAGATGAGTACACTATACTTAGCATTTTCCACACTAAAAATTTTAACTTTATTTTTTTCTTCATTACTATAAATTTTAACTAAATTCTCTTACTCATTTCTAAAATCAAAATTTTGCTTCCCTAATATAACTTCATATACATAATCATTTTTCAAATCAAAATCAAATTTATTTGAAATACATTTGAGAACAAATAAACATTTAAGTTTCTTTAAAATTTTTCATCCCCCCAAACTTAAATTTTTAATAAAAAAAATATTTTAGCATCATATATAAATAAATAGGAATTAAAATTAACTATAACATGATTGCAGGAATTTTTAGATCCTAAATACGCAAGTACAAAAACTAAAAATAGGAGTAAAAATTTAATCGATCAAATTTGCTTTTACTTAAAATACAGAGATTCATCAGACTTCTATGCAGTGGAGTATAACATAAAAACAAACAAACACACTAACAAACATACATGACTACAACATAAAGAAAAATAACTTGTAGTAATTTGAAAATTTTAAATATGCAGCTTTAAGTAGCAAGTTAGCTAAATTTTAAACCTGCTTAAGATTCCAAAATTAAGTTCAATAAAACACTAACTAAATACAAAAACACAATTAAAACAATTAATACCACACATAATAACTACTCACTAAACACAAATACATCACACTAGGTGTACAAAATAAAACACAACATAACCGAAACTAACAGTCTTTACAATCACAACTAAAAATATTACAAAAAGCACAAAATACAAGTACCAAAAATATTTCATAACAATATAAAAACTAAAAACATAAAATAGAACTAAAGATTCAAAATAATCATCACCCTCTTCTTCATCACCATCATCACTACGTCAAGTAACAATAGGCTCATATGATAGATATCTAGGGTACTGAGGAAATACTACATCCCGATTACCTCTGTTGAGATGCTTCATAGCTAAGTTGTATTCCTCCTCACATATATCCATCCATATTCTCTGCAAAAATGTGTTAAGTTCGATACCTTTTCATTGGTATATATAACATTATTCAATATTCTTTTCATAAGTTGTGACTGAGAATCAGATCCATAAGTCTGACCCCGTGATGTGGAAGCATGTGAAGTAGAGGCAGTAGAACTACTGGAGAATCCGCCCTTCCATCCAAAAATAGAATGATGTGAATAAGTCTTCACATTCACACTTGTAATGGGTTTCAGCGGCTGTAAGATCTCCTCCTAGATATCATATCTAACATCAGCCTTCTCGCATAAAGAAAAGATTAAGGATGCAAATCCCAAACCTGTAGTAGTAGCAGCGGTAGATGAACTGATAATAACTCTATAAATCTATCCTCTAATATCAATTGGCTTGGTCTGCTGAATAAAGTAGTTCAAAATTGCTCTCTCTCAAGTCACTTCACTCAGATGATTTGTAAGCAGCAGACGAGTAGAAATAAAATAATGCCATACCTTTGCAGTAGCATCCAACTTTGAAGTAGAAAAGTTTACTCTTCTTTCAATTTTACTCTTCCATAATCCTGTACCAATAGTGAAAGATGATATAATCTCATCTAGCACATCCTCAGTAGGACTATAGTTTGAATAAAAACACAAAGTTCTCAGGGGCAAGTGATAAAACTGATTAATTACCTCAGGAGAAAATGGTACTGTCTTCCACCTCACTATGACTCCTTTATCAGCCTCTGAGAGATTAGCATAGAACTCTCGTGCCACAGAAATCATGAAGATAACAGAAAAATAACAGAACTACTCCCACTGGCAACTAACAATCAACACTTCTACTACTCCTCCTGAACTTTTAAAACATCGCTAAGGAATTAATTTCCTCGAATGCAGTGCATCGCTATACCGATCCCGAGCTCTTGAAGTGAAAAATTTACTTGAATCAAATGGAGCTTTTCCCTTGCTTCTCTTCATTCTTGGTGCCATTTTCTAAAAAAAATGTATAAAATTCAAAATAAATTTCTCAATCAACTCCAAATCACTAAACTCAACTCATAAAAGCTTAAACTAACAAATGNTCAAAATTTTGCTTCCCTAATATAACTTCATATACATAATCATTTTTCAAATCAAAATCAAATTTATTTGAATACATTTGNTTTTTCTTCATTACTATAAATTTTAACTAAATTCTCTTACTCATTTCTAAAATCAAAATTTTGCTTCCCTAATATAACTTCATATACATAATCATTTTTCAAATCAAAATCAAATTTATTTGAAATACATTTGAGAACAAATAAACATTTAAGTTTCTTTAAAATTTTTCATCCCCCCAAACTTAAATATTTAATAGAAAAAAAACATTTTAGCATCATATATAAATAAATAGGAATTAAAACTAACAATAACATTCTTGCAAGACTTTTTAGATCCTAAATACGCAAGTACAAAAATTAAAAATAAGAGAAAAATTTAATTGATCAAATTTTCTTTTACTTAAAATACAGAGATTCATCAGACTTCTATGCAGTGAAGTATAACATAAAAACAAACAACACTAACAAACATACATGACTACAACATAAAGAAAAATAACTGGTAGTAATTTGAAAATTTTAAATATGCAGCTTTAAGTAGTAAGTTAGCCAAATTTTAAACCTTTCTAAGATTCCAAAATTAAGTTCAATAAAACACTAACCAAACACACCAACATAATTAAAACAATTACTACCACATATAATAACTACTCACTAAACACAAATACATAACACTAGGTGTACGAAGTAAAACACAACATAACAAAAACTAGCAGTCTTAATCACAACTAAAAATATAACAAAAAGCACAAAATACAAGTACCAATAATAGTTCATAACAATATAAACACTAAAAACATAAAATAGAACTAAAGATCCAAACTAATCATCACCCTCTTCTTCATCACTGTCATCACTACGCCAAGCAACATTAGGCTCATATGATAGATATCTAGGGTATTGAGGAAATACTACATCCCGATTACCTCTGTTGAGATGCTTCATAGCTAAGTTGTATTCCTCCTCATAATCACTTGGTCTCTTCATATATCCATCCATATGCTCTGTAAAAATTTGTTAAGTTTGATACCTTTTCATTGGTATAAATAACATTATTTAATATCCTTTCCATAAGTTGTGACTAATTATCAGATCCATAAGTTTGACCCCATGATGTGGAAGCATGTGAAATAGAGGCTCGTGAAGTAGAGGCAGCAGAACTACTGGAGAATCCACCCTTCCATCCAAAAATAGAATGATGTGAATGAGTCTTCACATTTACACTTGTAATGGGCTTCAGTGGCTGTAAGATCTCCTCCTAGATATCATATCTAACACCGGCCTGCTCGCATAAAGAAAAGATCAAGGATGCAAATCCCAAACATGTAGTAGTAGCAACGACAGATGAACTGATAATAACTCTATAAATCAATCCTCTAATATCAATTAGCTTGGACTGCTGAATAAAGTAGTTCAAAGTTGCTCTCTCTCAAGTCACTTCACTCAAATGATTTGTAAGCAGCAGATGAGTAGAAATGAAGTAATGCCATGCCTTTGCAGTGGCATCCAACTTTGAAGTAGAAAAGTTTACACTTCTTTCACTTTTAATCTTCCATAATCCTCTACCAACAGTGAAAGATGATATAATCTCATCTAGCACCTCCTCAGTAGGACTATAGTTTGAATAAAAACACAAAGTACTTAGGGGCAAGTGATAAAACTGATTAATTAGCTCAGGAGAAAATGGTACTGTCTTCCACCTCACTATGACTCCTTCATCAGCCTCTGAGAGATTAGCATAGAACTCTCGTATGATAGAAATCATGACGACAGCAGAAAAATAACAGAACCACTCCCACTGGCAGCTAACAATCAACACTTCTACAGCACCTCCCGAACTTTTGAAACATAGTTAAGGAATTAATTTCCTCTAATGCAGTGCATCGCTATACCGATCCTGAGCTCTTGAAGTGAAAAATTTACTTGAATCAAATAGAGCTTTTCCCTTGCTTCTCTTCATTCTTGGTGCCATTTTCTAAAAAAATGTATAAAATTCAAAATAAATTTCACAATCAACTCCAAATCACTAAACTCAACTCATAAAAGCTTAAACTAACAAATCTATGCATTATCCATCAATTTTTCTCAAATTTTGACCATGAATAGTGATTTTCGGGCAGCTCATGAATGTTCTTAAAACACATGGTAAAAATAACAGATTTTTGTATAAAAATGAAGCTCTTACCTCAAGAAGATCAAATCTAACAAATTTGGCTTGAATCCACCAAGAAATCTTCAAAATAGGTGATTCCCTAGCTCTCCAAATTGTGAAAACCAAAGGTAGGAGATGAAGAGAGGTATGATAATGGTGTTTTTCGTCCCAAAAATTCACGTAAAATCGTTTGCGAACCAATTTTAGTGAACCAGCGCTTAAGTATGAATGGTTTGACACTTAGGCACCAGTCTTTCTGTATAGGCAGTGCTTAAGCGCGAGTTTTAACGCTTAGGTGCCAATGCACAAATTTTAATTTTTCTAATTTAAATGAAATGAACTCCTAACCTAAGTCAACAAACCCTCTATGATCTCAAAACACTGTAATAACAATTTTCTCTCCTTTTATCTCTTCTCTTACTCAAGATTCACCAATTTAAACTAATTTGATTCAGCACTAAATAACACAAAATTTCACACAAATAAAACATTTATTTTAATTCACGAATGATTACAAACACTTTCAAATACATGTTGGCATCAATTTTTTTGATGTCGCATGAGTAGGATGTCTGTTTGATCGCTAAGGAGCGTTGTTTGATGACGTGTTGACTCCTGTAGCGTGAGACATCCACTTTGGACCCTCTGACAAGTGTTGAGGGGCACGTAGTCGGGGTCATTTTGCTAGGCTTTGACTTTCACATGGGTGAAGGCCGGTCAACATTTGGCACATTGGACGACTTCGATCGGGTCGAAAAATATTATTCGCTGCGCCCCGGACAAAATTGGCTTAAATTGGCCACATCACTAGCGAGCTTGGTTAGATGGCCTTGGACGACGAAAAGGACGAAGCGACTGAATCTGAAATGTCAATTTCACTTGGAAAAGGTGCTCGTCGCACCATGATTTTGCTTGTCGGCTAAAAATGCGCAAATTATCATTTTGGACTCGATTGCTGAAAAATGGTTTGAACAGCCCCGGATGACAAAATAGACCACACCAGTGCGTCTAGAACGTCAATTTTTTAAAAATAATTTTCATAAGCTATTATTATGTTTTTAAGTAAAAGAAAACTATCAACTCTTTACTTTAGGAAAGGATGAGTGAAATTCAAAACCGTTAAAGGCCTATCTAAATATAGTAATCCTCGCCTAAAAAAAATAAAAAAAAGAAGAAAGAAAGAAAAAGAAAAAGAAAAGAAAAGAAAAGAAAAGTTGAAAAATGGAGGAGAAGCTTGAGGATTAGTGTCTAATAAAAAATTGGTTCAACATCTGATCTTTTTAAAGTATAAGACTTGAGAAACTCTTAAGGTTAAGGATATAATATAGTAAGTAAAATTATACTTAATAAAAATTTTTAAGTGAAGGAAATAAAATGCCTAAGTTCTATATTTGGATAATCTATAAGTATTTCTGAATTAGGTAGGAACTCATATTTTCATACTTCTTCACTTTAAGGATCTCTAAACTTTAAGTTGGTCTCATTCACTTGAGTTTTTTCTAAATTAGACTACTATATTTATAGAACAAAATTTTAGAAACTCCTAAAAAAAATCATATATATAATCATACTTATTAGATTTTTAAGATTGAACTGTCACTTGAGGACAAGTAGTATTTTAAGTTTGGGAGATTTTGATACATCTAAAGTAGATATTGTTTTTAGACATAATTTTATACCTAATTTTGAGATCTTGTGCTTTAATTAAGGTATTTGTGTGTTTTTCTTTCATGTATGAGTAAAAAGATGAAAAATGCCAAAAGGAGTGAAAAAGAATCAAATTTGGAGCAAAAATGCAAAAATGATACAAAAGTATTTTGATGCCTAAGCGCCAAAACCGGCGCTCAAGCGCCAGTGAAACAGAGAAGGCCGCGCCTAAGCACCAGAGGCATCGCACTTAAGCGCTAATGATAGTTACTCACATGTTAATTCATTTTGATGACTTTTGAAGGGAAAATTGAGACACTTATTTGCTAAAATGGGTGGTTATAACTACCAAGGACGAAAATATAATTAAAAAACTTGTGAAGGAGGCATCCATTGGTAAATACATTAAATCAAGACACATTTTGAAGAGATACTGATCCCTGAATACTGCTAATATGCACAATACAATAATAATTCAGATTCTATTTCACTTATATTTCCTTACTTTGTAGCAACACCAAAAATTTGATCCTGAAGAAAAATAAGAATTTAACTTTTAGTTTATATATATTGAGATACTACACAAAGTATACATATCGTTATCAAGTAATATAGGACTTTTTGATTAAGACCTGAATATCGAACCCACACGAGAAGATTATGCAATATGCACTTTTTAGAAAATTTTTCTATTTTTAAAAAGATAATTACTTAAACTAAAATGATTTTTGTAGGAATTTAAAATTTTAAATATTTTTGGTATTTTTGATATTTTAACGAAACAGTAAAAAGATAACTAAAGTTTTTGTAGAAGAAAAGTATTTAATATGAAAATACTTTCTTCATATCATGAATAAGTAATAAGTATAAGAATTTTATTGTGGAAGTATGCAAATTGTGTTACCAAATAGGAGCAATAATATTCTTTACCCTTACTAGAGATGCTATAAAGAACATTGGTTAATCTATAGATAGGAGCAATAATATTCTTTACCCTTACTAGAGATGCTATAAAGAATATTGGCTAATTTAAAGTTTGAATAGTTCTGAAGACCAGCTAGGTAGGGAAGATACTAGCTCTCACTCTAAAGTTCCCTCGATTCCCTCCTTAAAGTTTGAATAGTTCTGAAGACCGGCTAGGCAGGGAAGATACTAGCTCTCACTCTAGAGCAAAGTTTGAATAGTTCTGAAGACCGGCTAGGCAGGGAAGATACTAGCTCTCACTCCAGAGTTATCTGGAAGACCGGCTAGGCAGGGAAGATACTAGCTCTCACTCTAGAGTTCCCTCGATTCCCTCTACTCGGGGCCTAACATTCTTGTATCAGAACCTAAAACAATAAACCAAGTTGGGGGCTTTAACTTGTCACTTCAAAGTTACGTCTACATCAATAATGATTATTTCCCTATTTATTTGCACTAAATCATATGAATTACATTCTCATTCATACAACCTCATGCGATTCCTATTTATTTGCACTCAATCATATGAACTACATTCTCATTCATATAACCTCATGTGATTCTTAAAACCAAGTTGGGGGTTTTAACCTGTCACTTTAAATTCTTCTAACTCTACACCCTTCAATGATTATTTCCAATGGGGGCTTTAACCTCTCACTTTAAAGTCCTCTAAATCTACACTCATCAATGAATATTTTCCTACCGTTTAACCTGTCACTTTAAAGTCCTCTAACTCTACACCCTTCAATGAATATTTCCCTATTTATTGCACTCAATCATATGAACTACATTCTCATTCATACAACCTCATGTGATTCTTTCCAATTTCTGACTGAGATAATACCAGTCTGGTTCTTACATGTTCTCATAATAAGTTTAACATCTGGATTAGCCAAATCAATAAGTAATTGAAGTGCACGGATTTAAATCATCAGAACTTCTTCCAACATTAAAGATCAATACTCTCCACAAATTCCATCCAAAACTTAATTACTTATCATTTTAAGAAGAAAGATAAAGAAAATTACTCAGAATCCATGGAGAAAGCAAAAACACATTTTGGTTTAAAAGAAGAAATCATTGTCAAACCAACAACATATCTCAATTAAAACCAAAAGTTGTCCTAAATAAAAAGATAAAAACTTATCTCAAGCCCTCCACCAAATTCTTGAAGTTCCTTTGAATCTTTTCTCTTTTACAATCACTCAAAACAAAATAATAAAAGTGATAAAGTAAATAAAAAGTGGCCCGAACTAACTCCCCAGAAAAGAACTTTCAAAACTTGCCAATATTTTTAGGACTCTTTTCTATGTCATCTCTTCTTTTTTTTTATAGTTTTTTAAGAGGTGCCTTGGGATCTCTTCAAAATATGCCTTGATTTGTTGCATTTGCCCAAGAGATGCATCCTTTCATGATAATTTTCATCCATGGTGGTTACAACCACCTATAAAGCCAAAGGGTGCCTCAAAACCCTCTTCAAAATTCGCAAAAACCGATTTTACTCATCTAGTAACTGCCACTGGCGCTTAAGCGCGGGGTCTCGGCGCTTAGGCGCGGCCTTCTCTGTTTAACCGGCGCTTAGGTGGTAAAACTCTTTTGCATAATTTTTTTTCATCTTTTTGCTCCAAATTTGATCCTTTTTCACTCCTTTAACAATTTTTTTTTATTTTTACTTGTTATTGTAAGAAAAAAAACAAAAATACCTTTCATTAAAGCGCAATATCTCAAAAATAGGTATATAAATGTGTCTAAAAACACTATATATTTTAGGTGCATCAAAATCTCGCAAACTTAAACTGTTACTTGTCCTCTAGTGACACTTCAATCTTTAGAAACCAAATATGTATGATATGTATATGAGTTTCTTTAGGAGTTACTAAAATTTATATTTAGAAATATAGTAGTCCAATTAAAAAAAAATAAGTAGTAAATGAAACCAACTTAAAGTTTGAAAATTTTTAATGTTAACAACTATGAAAATATGATTTCATATCTAATTCAGAAATATCGTAAGTTCTCTAAATTTAGATTTTAGTTCTTTTATTTTTTCTACTTAAAATTTTTTATTAAAAATAATTTTACCTACTATAGTATATTTATAAGCTTAAAATTTTATCAAGACTTATACTTTAAAAAGATCAAATGTAGAACTAATTTTTTATTAGGAACTAATCCTCAAGCTTCTCCTCCCTTACATTTCTTTTCTTTTCTTTATCTTTTTCTTTTTCTTTTCCTTTTTCTTTTTCTTTTTCAGGCAAGGATTACTATATCTGGATAGACCTTTAATGATTTTGAATTCCACTTCTCATTTCCTAAAGTAAAGTCTTGATATAATAATTTTACTTATAGATATAATAATAGTTTTGAAAATCATTTTAGTAAAAGAAATTTAAATATTAAAAACAAAAGTCTAAATTATCTAAAATTTTCAAAAATACAATAAAAGAAATTTAAGTATCAAAAATAAAAGTCTAAATTATCTAAATTTTTCAAAAATACAATTTTTCTTACTAAGATAGTCATTTATATTAATCATTTTCTATACTAAAAATTTTTAACTTAAAGTTTTTCTTCATCACTTAAAATTTTAACTAAATTTTCTTACCCATTTCTAAAATCAAATTTTACTTCCCTATTATAACTTCTTATACATAATTAATTTTTCTTTTAAAATCAAATTCACTTGTATTACATTTGATTACAAATAAAACTCCAATTTTGAAAATGTTTTTCATCCTCCCAAACTTAAATTTTTAACAGATTAAACAGTTTAGCGTCAGATAATTATATAGGCAGGAAATGAAAATTGAAATAACATGCTAACAAGAATTTTAACATCCTAATTATACAAGTATAAAACTAAA
>JXCR01140284.1:69345-118398 GCA_002079205.1 Phalaenopsis hybrid cultivar | reverse complement strand
AGATCAGGGATATGCTCAAAGGCAAGAAGATCATACAAAACTCTTCAAGCATTCCAAGGATAAGAAGATAGCCATATTAATTGTGTATGTGGATGGTGTAATTCTCATCTGAGACAACCTATATGAAATGAACGGTTAAAGATTTATCTCTCATCAGTTTTGGAGACCAAGGATGATACTGGAGTTAACCCAAAAAATCAATAGAAAAGCAAATTTTATTATTGAGAGCACATATGCAATTACAACCCAAACACACTTGAAAGAGAAAACGACAACAGACACGTCACGTAGACACCTCAAAGGTGGATCTCGGGGTGGTTGTGGTGGTGGTGGCTGTTAGGGGTTTATAAAGGTTGCAACAAGTTATAGGAGGGGCTTCACTGTGGGGAAACAACGTTACAACAATGATGGCTTGCTATTCTGGGTGGCAGCAAGCATGAAAGAGCATAAGCAACAAGAGGACAGCAAGGCAAACGGCGGCAAATTGCTGTTTTGGTGGCAGCAGCATGGCAGGCAGGTGGACAGCAAGGAAGGACAGGTCAAACAGGAGCAATTTGCTAATTGGGGGTGGCAGCAATTTGCTTGGAAGATAGGAGAACTGTAGGGAAACAACTGTAGGCTGTTATTTGGGGGCTGCTGCAATAATGGAAGGCGGTAGGAAGCGATGTAGGAATGATATAAAAGGGGAGAAGGAAGATCATCAACACCTTGGGAGTGAGATACAACCGAAGCACCGCCCTTAGGATACAACCCTCGCAGGGTAAGGTGAGACACTGGCTTCTATCTCAAATAAAACTCACGACAAAACTGACTTCTACAACACATATATAGGAAAAGACTAAATAGGAATGAAGGATGATAGAAAATAAAGTATAAAAAGAAGGAAAACAAGACTTTCAGCCTCTCCTGTCTACGGTCTCCCATGATTGCGTGGGAGTTGCGGCTTGCATACAACATCCAAATGGGNCACTAAATATGAAAATATCTTTCTTCTTGTTATGAATCAGTAATAAGTATATGAATTCTGTTGTGAAAGTATTGAAATTGTGTTGTGCCAAATAGGAGCAATAATATTCTTTACCCTGACTAGAGATGCTATAAAGAACATTGGATAATTTAAAGTTTGAGTAGTTCTGAAGACCAGCTAGGCAGGGAAGACTAGCTCTCACTCTAGAGTTCCTTCGATTCCCTCCACCTTGGGGCTAACATCTCGTATCAAAACCTAAAATAATAAACCAAGTTAGGGGTTTTAACCTGTCACTGTAAAGTCCTCTAACTCTACACCCTCAAATGAATATTTCCTTATTTATTTGCACTCAATCATATGAACTACATTCTCATTCATACAATCTAATGTGATTCTTTCCAATTGTTGACTGAGACAATACCAGCCCAGTTCTTACATGTTCTCGCAACAAATTTTAACATCTAAATTGGCCAAATTAAGAAGTAAATGAAATGCATGGATTTAAATCATCACAACTTCTTCCATCATTGCTCAATACTTTCCACAATTTCCATCCAAAACTTAATTACTTATCATTTTAAGAAGAAAGATAAAGAAAACTAGAATCAATGGAGAAAACAAAACCACACTTTAGTTTAAAAGAATAAATCATTGTCAAACCAACAACAAATCTCAATTAAAATTAAAATTAGTCTCAAAACAAAAAGATAAAAAAAACTTATCTCAAGTCCTCCACCAAAATCTTGAAGTTCCTTTGATTCTCTTCTCTTTACAATCACTGAAAATAAAATAACAAAAAGGATAAAATTAAACTAAAAGTGGTGCCTGAAAAATCTCTCCGAACTAACTTCCCAAATGAGAACTTTCAAAACTTTCCAGTATTTTCAGGACTCTTTTTTAAGTCCTCCTTCTTTCTTTTATAATTTTCCAAAAGGTACCTTGGTTTCTCTTCAAAATATGTCTAGATTCGATGTATTTTGCCAAGAGAAGCTTCCTTTCATGATAATTTTTGTCCATGGTGGTTATAACCACCTATTAAGCCAATGGGTGCCTTAAAAACCTCTTCAAAAATTACAGAAATAGAATTTACTCATCCAATAACTGCCACTAGCGCTTAATCACTAGACCTCTGGCGTTTAGGCGTGGCCTTATCTATTTAACCGGCACTTAAGCGCCAGATCTAGCGCTTAGGCACCAAAACTCTTTTGCACATTTTTCACCTTTTTACTCCAAATTTGATCCTTTTTCACTCCTTTGAGCATTTTTCACTCTTTTTACCTGTATCTGCAAGAAAAATACAAAAATACCTTTCATTAAAGTGCAATATCTAAAAAATAGATATCGTGTCTAAAAATACTATATATTTTAGGTGTATCAAAATCCCCCAAACTTAAAATATTACTTGTCTTCAAGTGACACTTCAATCTTTAAAAATCTGTCTAAAAACACTATATATTTTAGGTGTATCAAAATCCCCCAAACTTAAAATGTTACTTGTCCTTAAATGACACTTCAATCTTTAAGAACTAAATATGTATGACATATATATGAGTATCTTTAAGGGTTACTAAAATTTTGGTTAAGAAATATAGCAGTCTAATTTATAAAAAATATTCAGTAAATGAGACCAATTTAAAGTTTAGAAATTCTTAATGTTAAGAAAAATGAAAATATGAGTTTTTATCTAATTCAAAAATATATTGTAGATTTTTCTAAATTTAGAATTTAGTTCTTTTATTATCTCCACTTAAAAATTTTCATTAAAAATAACTATACTTACTATATTATATCTATAAGCTTAAATTCCAGTTTTGAAAATATTTTTCATCCCCACATACTTAAATTTTTAACAGATTAAACAGTTCAGTATCAAAGATATATAAGCAGGAATGAAAATTTAAAATAACATACTTACAAAAATTTTCAAACCCTAATGATACAAGTATAAAACTAAAAACAGGAGTAAAATTAATTTTTGATCAAATTTACTATATTTCATTTCAATTTAACATGTAGAGATTCAATAGACTTCTAAGCAGTGGGTATAAACATAAAAGTAAACTAACACACTAACTTGATTTCACATTCTCAGCATAAAAACAAACAAACTAACATGATAAAAGAAAATTACAGAGTAGCAGTTTCAGAAATTTAAATTTAAGATCTAAGTTAGCTAGATTTTTAAACATTTCAAAAGACATAGAATCAAGTTCAATCCTAATCTAACTAAAATAGTATTAAACACACATCAACATTTACTACCTTAGAATGTTAAAACAGGCTACTAACAAAAAACAACATTACAACAACAATATAAACGGTCCCAAACATAACATATTACATAGTCCAAATCAGCACAAAACAAATGTAACAGTGCTACATTACATAGTCTTCAACATAAACAAACATAAGAATATCTCAATCTTACTCCTCATCCTCAGAATCACCACTATACCACTTTTCTGTAGGCTAATAATTAGGATATCAAAGATATGGGAAATTGAACTCCTGGGTCACCTCTAATTAGGCTGTCCAAAGATGAGTGAAATTTCTCTTCATAATCACTCTTTCTCCTATTATACTTATCAGTATGATCTATAAAATGCTCTAACTTTTATACCTTATTAGCGGTATAAGGTATAAACTGGTTATACCTTAACTGGTCGACGACCTATGGTCTTGGTAGTGGTGGACTTTGTGGCGACAATAGCGGTATCAACTCTGCTTCCCAAGTGGAACCAGACGGGAACACGAGCAGGCAAATCTTCAGTTAACCTTTGAGATCGTTTGGCATACTTGATGTCCTTTAAAATTTCTTTCTTCATATGAGGGGAAATTTCATGCCCCACTCGTTCAAGTAATTCATTGACTGAACAACCTTCTTTGGCGGCTAGCCCTCTGAAAAATTGAACTGACTTGGGTGATAGGAGTGGGCCTCTTCTTCTCCACACCGTGTCTATGAGGTAACGGTAATGTAGCAGCAATCTTCTGGATACTTTCGTACTCATCGGTATCCATTAAAGGATGGAATCTACGTCCCCGCAGAAGTGGATACACTTATGGCAATTCTAGCTCCTCTTGTTGAGACTTTTCCGTGACAGGTATTTCCTTAGGATTTTGGGCTTTAGTAGCCCTCCGAACTCTTCTATTGTGGCTTCTCTTCTGAGTTCGAGTTAACAGTGTAGTTCTCGAACTCGATCCGATTTCAAATACTGACGACGGGATGACCAATCCTTCAGTCGGGTCTTCAAAGGTCATGACCTCCTTTCCCTTAGCATCAGTGGGAACAGCAGGCATGGTAGGTGCCATAATGGCAACAATAGTCTTGGCCTTCTTACAATAAGGGAAGTCCTGAAGACAGTTCATGTTGAATTCAACATACAACTCCTGAATTTCTAGAGTTGTGACTTTCATCACGATGAACGAGGCCTTCCCGAGGATAACCTTAAGGTTATCAAATCCGGCTCCAAACTTAATGGTAGGAGCAACATTGCATGCTTCATGGTTTGTCGGCAGGTTGCAATAAAAAGTCAGTGTTGGGTAGGCCATTGCAACAGTTTTAAAACAAAAAGTTCTAGGGTCAGCTATATGACCAAAACCTTGTAATCTTAGTGCAAACACTAAAA
The DNA here is from genome assembly GCA_002079205.1 of Phalaenopsis hybrid cultivar. NCBI lineage: Eukaryota > Viridiplantae > Streptophyta > Magnoliopsida > Asparagales > Orchidaceae > Phalaenopsis > Phalaenopsis hybrid cultivar. Next base: position 113,805 of record JXCR01140284.1, on the reverse strand, counting down.
ATTAACAGAGGTTGATCTGTAGATAGGGTAAGTCTTAGTTTGTGGGAATTTTAAATTTTTTAGTAAAAAGGTAATTTAAAAGTAGAAAATTTTAATTAATTTTGAAGTGCGCGGAACACAACATAATTTGATTTAACTCGCAAAAAAGAAAATTGGACTTGGAAGAGAAATGTAAAGTGTTTAGAACCCAGTGCGAGACTTATTTTTCACACACAATGCCCAGGTGAAACTAGTCCATCAATACATCTATTTGGGGTCTGACCCTTCATGAAGATTTAAAGAGTCCTTAATAGCCTCATGAACTCCTCCATCCAAAGGTGATTGAACAGACAATCCTGAACTCCAAAGAGTTGGTCGTACTTTCCTAAGATAGAAATGGGTAAAATATGTCAACGGAAGAAGGGTAATTTGGTCTAATTTTCTGATTTAAATGGAAAGAAAAGCTTGTCCCCAGCGGAGTCGCTAGAAGTTGTCGGCACTTTTTTTGGTTGAGGAGTTGCCCGTAAAAAAACTGTCGGTCACCGAAATCGAAATCTCGTTGCCCGCTTCAGAAGGACACTTTAATTTACATATAGATTTATGTTTTAGAAAATATGAAATCAAATTGACCTCATATTTTTCATAGTTTAAATGAAAGAGCGTTGTATCTGAAGTATGAAATCAAACTGACCCCATATTTTTCATAGTTTAAAATGAAAGAGCACTGTACCTGGGACCCTGTATCTATCCCGAAGGATAAACACAAGACTTGAGGATGAGGCTCGATCAAATAAACTGAGAAATATATGATGTCCGTTTAGTCTGCAAAACTGTTTTATTTGCTGACAAATTCCATTATTTAATATGAAGAATTAAATAGGGTTTATATTAAGCTAGGTTCAGAAAAGCTTCCTATAAGGGGAAGCCCCTATAGTTAATTACATCTTAAATGATCGAAGTCACTTAAGAAAACTCTTGATAAAAATCAGGAAATATTATTTTCAAGGATTTCAAAAGAATAAGACTTTTCAATTAGATCAGACAAAAATGTGTGAAATAGGATTGGCTCAAATTTGGAGCATTTTGTATTTGAAATCCGAAGGTGGAAGAACTACGGGATGTCATAGATCCGGAGGAGAACCTCAATTACTTCCCAGTCTATCATATTGTTTGGCTTCAGTATTAAGGAGAAATTTATTTACGTGTTTCATCGTGCCAATCTTATTTAGGGCTTACATTCATGTGAAACGATCGCACAAATAGCCTGGAAGATGTGTGGATTTAGGTCGTGACGGATGACAACCTCGAAATCCTAAGACGAGTTAGGACTTATATTGTACAACAGAGTTGTACAAGGCCTAAGGATAAGGTGAGGACTTATGTTGCATAAGCAGACAACCTCAAAATCCTATGACTTGGTTGTTTAATTCTAAGGAAGGAATTTGGTTTAGATGGGCAAGACATGTTTTACTGTTTAAGATGGTCGTGCTGCCCACCATGCTAGCTGCAAGCTCCTTGCCGCGTCGAGTTTGAGTTTGTTAGGGTGTCAAGTTATGATGTCAAATTAGGTGTCACTATGGTTGTAGTTCTTTAAATTTTATGGGGGATGTTAAGGATTAGAGCGACACCGGTTAGGATCTTACGGTTCCCTCGTTCCGGCACCACTATTTTCTATTAGATTAACTTAGTACAAATGAATTTACTAAACTCAACTTAAGGAGTTCCATAGTCTCATTTAGACAATGGGAAGCTTCATTAGCAACCCTTAGGTTACTTCCTCCGAGGGATTTCAAATCATCTAATAAAGACGTCTTAAATTAGTTGTAGTTGTCGTTTTTTTGTGATATTTGGTCTTATATTTTGAATGTTGTGGTGGTGAATTTTATCTTGATTGATTTTAGTTTTGGTTTTGTGGTTATCCTGATTTTTTAGTTTTCATGCAGAGTGACATCATTGTTTAGCATGCAATTTTGTGTTTTGTTCATACATGCAGGTAAGTAAGCACAGTATGGAAAGCTTAAGAAAAGACAATGTTGTAAACTATAAAAGCGTACCTGACGAGTCTTCTTGTTCCACCACCTGAAACTCAAAATGCATGTTAGAACATTTTATGTAAAGAAGAAAAAGTAAGGTTTTAGTGACCTACCTAACCCTATTAGTTTGATTAAGAATGATTTTTTTAAGCAAACATATTAAGTTTAGTAGACCTCTAAGGTATCCAAAGGTCTAGAGGAGGAAGCAGGTCCATGCTTCCCTCGTACTATCTGGTGAAAAGTCTCGAGCTCATTTAAACTTATTATATTGCTTAATAACCCATCCTGTAAATACCTTTAATGCTCAATGAACATTGATGTTTCAATTATCCTAAAGAGTAAGGTAATTATCACTTGCCATTTAATTTGAAAGTTATGTGGGTGAAGATCCTTAAAGGGGGAAGGTTAGCGTTATTGAAACACTTAGCCAATTTGAGTTATAATTTGGGCTTAGGGTATTCAAAGGTGTTTACTTTATATTTACTCTTCTAATCCTTATTTAACCAAATCTGATTTAGCCTAGGTCACTACTAAGCCTTTTAGACCTAGGTTGATGTCTTGGTTATTTTGAAAGCGGTTGAATTTTTAAGTGACAATAATTATTCATTTTCAAAATACTTAAATGACTTTTGGACATAAGGTAGGGGTATTAAGTTAGTGAGTTATCAACTTTCAAAGTCATACCCCTAAGTCTAAGATCATTTAATTTAATAGACTTCCTAATTTTAATACATTTAAGATTACAAATTTATCCCTTGATTATGGAAAGAGTGAGGTTGGTTTCTACCAATTAATCCCCTTGTGTTTCAATCATCCACATAAGTTAATTTAAATCAGAGGTTACCCTTTTCCTTCCTTGAATTAAGCCTAAATGTTAATTAAGGACAAATTTCCAAAATTACACTTTTGCCCCTAAGGCTCTCTATCACTTCATAATTTGTTAAATTTAATTCAAATGACTTTGGAATTTTTATCCCACCTCACTCACAAATCAATTAAGACATCAGAGGAGAAAATGTGATTTTCAAAATTTAATTTAATTTCCATATTAATTTTATTACAAAAATAGGATTTTTCAAAGAAAATTCCATAAATTAACTAAGGAAAAGCTTAATCCATTAAAATTTTTACTAGAGGTAAACTTAGAAAAGAGAAACATTGGGACCAAATTCATGATTTATTCAATTATATTTGAATTTTAAGAATTACTTTAATTTCTGGAGTATTTATTAACTATAAAATATTTTGAATGTGTAAAATTATGTTTTATATTTTTATTAAATCTTTTTTATGTCATGGAACCCAAAGAAATAAATTTTATATTTTTCTGAATTTTGTTTTGAATTTTTAGAATTATTTTAGTGAAAACCCATTTTTAGCCTTTAAAATTTATTTTTAGCTTTAAAATTCAATATCTTCACTTAGAAAATTAGGAAAAAATATTTCAATTGTTTCTAAGTGCTTAGGAAATAATTTAGAACATTTCCATGAATTTTATTTTTTTGTAATTTTTATCATTTTTTAATTATTTAAATATTAAAAATAAGCTAAAAATGAAGTTTTTATTTTAATTACCATTTTATTTTTATAAAATTCCTCTAATCATAAAGAACTCCAAAACTAATTTTTTATAATTTTTTGAGTTATATTTTAATTATTAAAAATTATTTTAGTGTTTAAAATGACATTTAACTTGAAAAATTAATTTGAGTTATTAAATGAACTCCAAACGTTTTGAAATTTTTATAGTGAGAATTAAAAGACTCAAAATAGCGTTTAATTAATTAAAAAAATATGCTTCAAATAAATTTCAAACCATTTCCACATTGTTCTCCTCTGTTCATTGAGCAAGTGAGTATTTTTATTTTATTTTTATCATTTTTTTACACCAAGATATGGATTTTTAAAGTTAAGGAGAATTTTCTAAATTATTTGAATCCTGATTTATCTATTTAAATGCGTGGCGCCATGTCAACCTACGACGGCTCTGAAACTCCACACAACATCTTCTGATTCGGTGTCACAATCCACCTCAGTGATGACTTGGCCCGCAGTTCATGTAAGAAGGCAGTGTTCGGCTAGGTCTCATCCATTGATCAGATAAACAAGCGATCGGACGACTCCCCATCATCATCCCCAATGCCTTAGTCCGAGAACCGTTCATTTTTAAAACTTGATATCTCTCTCATTTCTTAATCAAATTAAATGAATTTTTTTAAAAATGCTCGTCTTGATTAGTAGAACATATCCATATGATAATCAAGCCATTAAATTAGCTCTAATCAAATGGACAATCAAAAGAGGCTCGGGAGGAGGAGAAGTTCAATACCTTTGCTCTGAGAAGGAAATCTTCGATCAGAGGTGCTCGGCACGTTCGTAGAGGTCCAAGGCGGCTAAGGATTAAGCCTCTTGCTGTGGTGAAAGGCTTAGGTATGAATTCGACCAAGCTCAATTTCAGGTGTTGGTCTAGAGCTATGCTAGGGGCTCTATATGAGAGGAATATGATGGGGCTTCTTCTTCTTTCAATGTGATGAAGGTTTTGGTGAGTTTAATTTGATTTTGGTGGAGTGTAGAGGTGTGGAGAGCTCTGTCTTATTTTCGGTAAGGTTTTGAGCTCAAAAATTGAACTCCGACAAGGGGATTCAGAGCAAAGTGGTGGTTGGGTTACACTGAGGATGTCTCAAAGAGGCTCTAGGAGTAACTTGGAGGGTTCCCTCTGAAATTTTTTTAGCACACTCTCCATGGCCATAGACTTTTTATAAAATGGGCTTTTTTGGTTGTTGTCATGGCCAATTAGGGGGTGAAAAGTGATGCTTGGGTGGAGGGCAGAAAGGCTCTAACATTTAATTTGGATGAGGTGGCCTATAGGTTTGAATTGCGTTTGATTCCATGGGGTTGGCTCTCAGTTTGGACATTTTTCAGCCACTAGGCTGGCTAGGCCAGGGGAGGTGGCTAGGAGGTCAGCTGAGCTAGGGGAATATGTCTCAGCAATTAAATGGGTTGGTGTTTAGTTTTGGCAAAAATATCCTTAGCTTAAGAAAACATGGAATGAAATCCCTTAATTTGGGGATCCCTTGGTCCATGGCTTATTAGGCTGGTTCCATGGGGTTTGGCTTGGTCAATAGGGTCCTAAACTTGGCTGTGGTGGCCTTGCCTTGACCAATTTAACATCTAGGTCAATTTTGGTGCATGGGCCCAAGTGGGTGCAAATGACCAAGACATGGGTTTGGGCTAGGCTAGCCACGTTAATTGGCCCAATTGATTGATGCATTTGATGTAGATGATTGTAATGAACATTTTTTTGTGAAGGATTGAAAGAATTTTGAGTTCAATTGGAGGGACAATTTGAAGAATTTTGGAATTTTGGTAAATTTGGGCATGTGGGCTAGACTTGGGTCTAGCTTGGGCTAGGCTTGGGCTAAGTCCAAATTGATTGTTGGGAATTGTTAATAGGAATGTGATGAAGAGTTTTCAACATGAATTGGGTGCTACTTTTACGGTTAAGACAATCAATTTGGTGAAATTTGGAGGCATAACCAATTTTGGGCTTTTGACCTAGGTTGAAATTAAATGAAATTGAGGCTTCACCAAGGCCAATTTAAGGCCAATTTTGATGTTTAGGAATGTTATGAAGAGTTTAGGATTCAAATTGAGACCAATGGAGTAGGTCATCGGGTTCAATTTGGTGGAACCAATCATAAGGCCAAAATTGAGGGTTTGACCTAGATCAAAATTGGGCTCAAAACATCGAGAAATTAAGCTTGGATTTGGTTTAAATTGGTCACATGGAAGGTGCATTTAAGTTTAGGATTGAAATTGGGGGAAATTGTGACCAATTTGATGGACATTTGAGGTAGATTTGGGGAGATGGGGCCTTTTAAGGCAATTTGGGGGTTTTGGCTAAAATGGTTAAATTGGTCAAATTGGGTCATGTGGTAGTTGAGAAAAATGAAATTAGGAATATTTGAAAGGTTTTGGGAATTTTTGAGATTTTTGGGAATTTTTGAAATTTTGGACTAAGGAGGGGTATTTGGTAATTTGGCAATTTTTGGTGATTTTGGGTTATTTGGTATTTTCAAAAGGTTTGAAATGACTTTTGAACAAATTTGGGTATTTTGGGTAAATTTGGGAATTTTGGCTAAATTTAGGGTTTCAAGGGTACTTAGGTAATTTGGGGGAGTTTAGGGGCAAAAGACCAAGTTGGGTTTCTTTGGTAGAACTGGGGTGCAAACCACCATAAATAAGTCATGGACCAATGGAAACCCCATTTGGGCCCTCTATGTACCGATGTTAGTTAACCCCTAGCCTAGGGTCAATGGGTTTAGATGACCATCTACATGAGTTTCCCAAAGGATCAAGGGATTAAAGTCAAGAAAATTTTGGGTTTAGGGTACTGAGTGATTGTGAGTGAGGTGATTGTAGTGAGTGCCTTAGCTCTAGGCCAACACCCATGGTTAACCCTAAGGTCAAACAATCCTATGGGAACTCCCATTGAACTATCTCATAGTGACCCCACCTACTAAGTGCTAGAGGTTAGGACCAACATGTAGAGCTTCAAGTTGAGTAAAGAGGAGTTTAGAATTTCTAATGGTGAGAGTTCTTTTTCTAGTTTTCTAGGAATAGTCAACAGGAAAGTCCTATGGTTAGCGAAAGAACTAGACCTCAACCAAAAGTGAGGTCAACATCATCTTAAACTTTAATTAATTCTAACCTAAATTAGATTCAACCCATCCAAATCTTCATTAAGTCTAACTTAAATTAGACTTAATTATCCATTAAGCCTTATTTAAATTCTTCTTAATCCATCTTAAACTTTAATTAATTCTAACCTAATTAAACTTAGTTATCCATTATGCCTTACCTAAATTAGGCTTAATCCACCTTAATCTTTATTTAAGTCTAACCTAAATTAGGCTTAATCCACCTTAAACTTTATTTAAGTCTAACCTAAATTAGACTTAATCATCCATTAAGCCCTACCTAAAGTGGGTTTAATCCATCCAAATCTTAATTAAGTCTAACCTAAATTAAATTTAATTATCAATTAAGCCTTACTTAAGTTAGGCTTAATTTATCTTAGAACCTAAACCTTAGATTCAACCTAAATTAAACATAAGTCAACCTAAACCTTCGACTCAACCCTAATTAAACCTAAGTCAACCTAAACCTTAGGTTCAACCCAAATTGAACCAAGCCAACCTAAGCCTTAGGTTCAACTAAAATTGAACCTAAGCCAATCTAAACCTTAGATTCAACCCAAACTGAACCTAAGTCACCTTATGCCTTAGGTTCTAGCTAAATTGAACCTAAGTAACATAAAACCTTAGATTCTACTGAACGTAGACCTAAATCATTCCATATCTTAGGTTCTACCTAAATTGGACATAAACCAATCTTTACCTCAAATTCTACCTAAATTGAACCAAAGTGACCTTATACCTTAGTTTCTACTTAAATTAGACCTAAGTCATTCTATATCTTAGATTCTACCTAAATTGAACCTAAATCTTAAGTCCATTCCATATTAAACTTAAGTAAACCTCTCTTAGGTTCTACCTACATTAAACTTAAAACCTTAAGTCTAATTTATATTAGGCTTAGAGAAATTTTTTTAGGTCTAACCAACATCAAATATAAAATAAATAACATAATGCATTTTGAGTTCAATCATAAAAATGAATCTAAAATTGATAATCCAAATCCACATACATAAATTAAATGAAATTCATAACAAAATACAAATGACAAAAAATTCACTTAAAAGACATTAAAACTTAAACTTGAACCTAGAAATGCAACTAGGTTTGAGAAGATATTTTGGTGGAGGTAACTCATGGTTGCTAATAAAAATATCTTCCAGTCACTTATGGCCAATTAAACCACAAACATGATGCCCAGGACGATTGGGTCATCTGATTGGGTCATCATAACAAAAAATAAATATCAAAACAACAAAAGTTGAATTGGTTAATAAATTGTAAACAACCTAAACTTTTTCAACCCTAAAATCTGAATAAGACATGAAAACTTAAATTAATGAACAAAGATCACCGAACGTAACTTGAACCCCAACGTTCAGATCTAGGAAGATATCTTAGACGACATAACTTGTGGTTGCTGATAAGAATCTTTCGGTCCTGGTTTAAACACCTTTTGGTCTAAGTCGATTTAAACATCCCTAATACCTCGAGATGAAAAAGCCATAAACATCTTGATCGAGTCGTTTAAAAATTATTCAACCAACTAAATTGAAAAATTAAAACATAATTTCATGCTAATCTTGTTCTGTTTTGCAGGTTTGATAAGACATGACACAAATTACGCTTTAGATTTACTTTGCATGTTTTTAGGGTGTGCTAACTTTATTTTGCAGTGTCAACATTCCAAAGCTGGAATGGTGAACCTCAAAATAACAAAATGACATAAAAAAACAAAAAATAAAACAATACGATATAAACAAAACAAAACAACATAAAAATATGGAAAAAAACAAAACAAAACAACAAAGCAAAATGACAAATCAAAACCTTTAGGGTAGTGTCAGATTCTTAGAAATCAATTACCCTTAGGTTCTAACATTGATGTTTCCATCCTTAACCTTGACACTAAAAACTTCTTTGAGAATAAATGTTAACTTTAATCAGGAGTTTTCATCAGTAATTTTTAACTACTTAAAATGTAATTAACTATAAGAGCTTACTCTTATAGGAGATTGAGAAACTCAAACCCTCTGGTTATGGAATTTTTGTGTAGTTGAATTTTAGGAATCATACACTTCCGAATTCTCCACCACAATAAAAACCTTATGATATTTTCTTTTGTTTTCCATTTTCATTTACCATTTCCATTCTTCTCCGACTTTCTTAATATATTAAGATCATTTGTATGATCTAAGAGAATAAGTCATTTGGTTAAAAGGGCAATAAATAGATAAATAAAGTGACGACTTCTTTCAATAAGATAGCAAACAAACGACATGGCGATGGGAATTAGCATTCCGTCTTTTGACAATTCAAAACATTTCTTTTACCTGGTCATAATTAAATCTTTGATTCTAAGAGTTATTCATGACAAACTAAATTTGAAATTTTCCATAATTACAAGACAAAATGACATAAAAAAAGAATGAAATAAAAAAAATTTCTAGTTTACAAAACAAGTCTAAAATAAAATTCTGACATTGTGCTTTTCTTCCAGAAACACTGCAATGGATTCTCTAAACTCGTTCCTTTTCTACTCTCAACAACTTTATTCACCAATTAATGAAGCTACTTGGTTTCAAAGAACTGACTTTGGGTTATTTGATGATGTTGAGTTTGTACTAAGTTGTTCATCACAGATTATCATATAACCTTTTTAAGAATTTAACTTAAATTCCTATGAAGATTTACCTATTCTTAAAGAAGATTTACCTGAAGAGCTTCCTATAGAACAATTCACTTTTGAGAACATAGAAGAAGAGGTTGATTGAAAAGGAAAGAAAGTTTCTATTGATCAAGATAATGAAATTATGTTGCCATCCATGTTTGAAGTCAGATCTAGCTATAAGGCTACTCCGCTGGCACATACTCAACGAAGGAATATAAATCGTTCCCTTAAAAGGAAAAAAGAAAAGGAATAAAATCAATAATTATGAAACATCTGAATATGAGGAGAGTGTTTTTGAGAATACTTGTTCTCTAAAGAAAAATAAGTTTACCCGATATCCAATAAATATGATGAGGATACAATCCAATCCTCTCATTTGGAAAGAAAAAATTCTCTGTTGATTCAAGTGATACATTCTATGTTCAAAATACTTGCACAAAAAGATAGATGTTCAATCTCTCAACTTTTAGACAAAATGAGATTTGTATTTTCTACATCTATGGAAAGGAGACTCCTTGCACAAGAGAATCCTACAACCAAAAATTCCCACTAAAAAGTCAACATACTCGAGTACTGATCCTGACTTTCTAGTACGATAGTATTGCGATGTATGTGTGGTTAGATTCTTGATTATCTTTGATTTATATTTATTCCTTACAACGACGCCAACAACTTGATTATGAAGCAAATAAAAAAACAACTGTAATATTTAAATATTGGAATACTATGCAAGTATACATATTGTTATCAAGTAATATAAAACTTTTTGATTAAGCTCCGAAATATTGAACCCATAGCGGGAACTTCAAACTTTTGAGAAGAAATTAAATAACAAATTCTACTTTGGAAAAGAGTCTTACTCAAACTATAAATACTATGGTAGGAATAAAAGTTTGATTCTTTTTGGTAATTTTTTATAATTGAAAATAAAGTAAACAACTTATTTTTAAAAAATTTGATAATTAAAAATAAAGTAAACAACTAACTAAATTTAACTAGATTTTTGTAAGATGAAATCGATACAAATAAAATATATTTTTCCTTATCATGAATCAGTAAAAAATCATGTTGTGTCAAATAGAAGTAATATTATTCTTTACCCTTATTAGAGATGCTATAAAGAATATTAACTAATCTAAAGTTTGAATAATCCTGAAGACGGGCTAGCTAGGGAAGATACTAGTTCTCGCTCTAGAGTTATCTCTTCTCCCTCCACATGGGGGCTAACTTATCGTATAAAAATCTAAAACAATAGATTGAATTGGAGGTTTTAGCCTGTCACTCTAAAGTCATTTAACTCTATACCCTTCAAAGTTTATTTCCCTATTTATTTGCACTCAACCATATGAATTACATTCTCATCCATACAATCTCATGTGATTCTACCATTAGTTGACTGAGACAATACTATCACGGATGTTACATGTTCTCACAAAAAATATTAACATCTCACTTGGCCAAATCAAGAAGTAAATGAAGTACAATGATTAAATCATCACAACTAATTCCAACATTATAGATCAATACTACACACATTTTCCTTCCAACACTTAATTACTTATCATTTTAAAGAAAAAGATAAATAAAACTACTCAGAATTCTTGGAGATAACATAACAAAACTTAAGTTTGAAAGTGGAAATCATGTGAAAACACATGAAGTCTAAATTAAAATCAAATGCAGTCATAAATGTTACAATTTATTAGTTCTAATTTTGTTAATTAACTGCTTTATAAGTGAAATATAAAACTCCTTTAAAGTAATAGTAAATGTTACAATTTATTAGTTCTAATTTTGTTAATTTGTGTTACTTTATAAGTGAGATGAATTACCCATAGGGGGTTGTAGGTGTTGGATATTGCTGTATGAAAGTTTTTTATGTATCCCTAAGTGTAGCATTTTATGGCATTCTATATGTGTCTAACTTTTAGCAAAATAAATGATTTTTTATGATTAAAATGTTTGATGATAAGAATTAATTTTAAGGGTGGTTCTTCTGAAAATGGTAGGAGATAATTTGCATCGGATGTCTCTTAGGCAATCAATGAAAGAAAGTAGATGTAAATGCACCAAAAAAAAAAAAAATTACCAATTAACATTATCAGTGACAACATAAATTGTGATGCATTGCTTGGTGTATTATTTAACATTTATTTATCTTATTTTTTTCTAGATAGAAGGTGAAGGCTTGTATGAATGAGTTTAATTAAATTTTGATATTATTTGCTTGGTAATTAATAACCTTTATCCCTCTGATTCTATTTTTCTATTATCTAATATATATTTTATGTTATCTTCCTCACTTTTTTCATGTAAGGGAGTGTTTGGAACAATGCTTTTATAGGATTTAATTGAGATTTAACTTAAATCTAACCATTTATCAAAAATATGTTAAGTTAAATCCAATTTTTACTTATTCCCTTTATTAAATCTGAACTTATTAAATCTACTTATTGGTTGGATTTAAAAAATTTAGCGCATGAAAAAAATATTTCAAATTGATTTATGCCAAACTTATCAAATGGATTTAACTAAATTTAACCTTAATTGAACCAATAGTTATTTTGGATCTAATTAAATTTAGATTTGATAAATATGGATTTACCGGCTTAACTAAATCCCATTCAACTTAAATCATACCTGCATCCAGACAGCCCCCAATAGTATTTTACACTAGTTTTCTTAAAGTTTTTATTTTTTACTCAAAGATTTTTTTTTCAATTTCACACCAACTGGCTGATTAGTTTGTTGTAAAAAGAGTTTTTTATATTGCATTCATTTTTCAGCAATAATTATGTTGATGATGATAATAATAATAACAACCTCCTAAAACAAACCCAAACTCAAACTAATTTAGCAAAAAAAAAAAACTTCAAAATATTTCAAGCACTACATTTCAACCACAAAATTTCTTTATTGCATTCATTTGTTTGAAAAAAAAACCTCTAGAACAAACCCAAAAACCTAAAAAGTTTAAAAATGGCCCTCTCATAGCCTAGTTATCCTAATTTGGCCATTTTCTAAAATGTGGTTAACTTAGCCCACCAACCAACCTTTTTTTTTATTCTTACATTTTGATTCTTTTACTTCTAGTCAAGATGATCAAATGAATTAAATCCCAAATCAATACTATAATTACTCCACAGCTAAATTCACATTTTTTTAATGTCCTAAACTCCATTTTCTTAATTATAGTTAAGCTAGCACACCAACTAACCTAGTTTATTTCTTCTGATATTTTTTATTCTTTTACATCTAATCAAAGTGATCAAATCCCAAGTCAAGATTATAATCAAATCCGCAACTAAATTGGCAATTTTTAAGCCAAATCCTTCATCCAAATATAACAATTATATAGTAGAATTCATTCTCTCCCCCTCAAACAACCATCACTCCAAAAACGAACTCACTTCTGAATCAACGAAGCCAACTCCCACCCTCCATGAGCCCAACCAAATCAAGGACCAAATAAACAAAAAACCAAAACCTAACCCACAAGTAATCCAACTCCAGCTTCGCGAACCCAATCCTCTCAAACTCTAAAAAAGGTTAGCCTTTCCTATTAATTTTTCATCACGACATATTCTTCTGCTCGACACAATCAAAGAAGCTTTTAACTTTTCTATAAGACTGTGAATGAACCAATACACTCGATGGACAATTTGAACTTGACTCAATTAAGATTCCATCATGTTTATTCAAATTATTAAATAAACAAACTTAACAATTTTTAAAATTTTAGAACTTGCATTAACCAACTATAAACATAGTTGAATCCGTTTATTTATCGATATTAAACTCGATGATAACTCTTATGTATTTAATTAAAACCCAATTAGCTAGAATTTTATTAATTATAGAGTTTCATAGTAATAGAATATTACTTCACTAATATTTTTATTAATTATTAATTACATATTTATTTTATTAATATATAACAATTAATTATACATTTATGTTATTAAAGTTCAGTTGTAGAATTGAAAATACATAAGACTTGCATTGTATGTATAAAATGCTTCTTAAAAATAACTTTAAGCACCCTCAAACCTCACCTTTCCTCTGATTTCTCACATATTTGTATCTCCCGATTTCACCCAAAATATACAAAACCCCAAGTTACTTGGGCGCGCAAGCATCAAAGATACCGACGAGATTGCGATGTGCAAGGATCTCTAAAACTCGTCTCTCATATATTTTCCCTTTCCACCATACTCATAAATCTTATATAATTAAAAAGTATTGTTGAAAAAGTACGATGCAATCATTATAAATTATATATCATTAAGAATAAAGATGGTGCAATAAATTAATATAAAAGAGATCTATAAAATTGTCCCCAAAAATTAGAAAAAGAACTTGTGTATCACTATGAGAAAACCAACAATTGCATTTGAATGTAAGAAGTTGAATGCAAAAAGCACCATCATGCTAAATATGAGAAACTATATTCCATATAATGATAGTTCATGAATAATATTTTATTTTGATAGAATTTATAATCAATTAATTAATAAGTTTGATTAGATTTGTAAAATAATATATTGAATTTTCTATATAAAAATTTAAAAAACTTGTTTGAACTTTTAGATTGTTTATTAGCTCATTTAAATACCGTTCACCTGTCAAAAATAAATCACGTACAAATCAAATTGAAACATTGAAAAATTTAAACTAAATTGAGCTTGAACAATATATGAAAACTCGACACAAGTTCAAGCCGAACATGAACTTATAATTATACCATACCAAGCCCAAACAATGATATACGCAGCTTGATTATAACCCTGCTCTCCTATCTTCATCATTTAATATCTTAGAACAAATATCATATAAGGCGAAACAAGAAAAATTTAAGGTATAATAACAAAACATTAGATTTTTACATCTAATTGTCATAAAAAATGAAATAAAAATTCCACAGAACATACAATAGTTTTATAATCAGTATAAATTTATGAGGTTATTTGTTGTCAAATTTGACAAAACAACAAAACAAAGCACATGACTAAGTTTCATATAACGTCGTTTTTTCCTAAAAATTAGATACAATAAAATCATAGCTAATATTAAAGACACATAAACCAACAACAACAACAAATTTTTATCCTATTGAGTGGGGCCGGCTAAAGGAATTATTTTTCTCTATTATGTCCAATTGAATGTCATATGTTCATTCTATTCTAATAAAGATACATAAACCACAGCACTTAAAATATGGCGGATCCAGTGCTGCTTTGTTGGCTATCACAATGTATGGAAATGACAGCAGACAGTTCTCCAGCATAAAAATTAAGAACCATTTGCATACATGCCACTCAATTCCCTATGTATTTGTATATCTGACGCCTAAACTTCAATTTTTACACGCACCACTTTGCCAATCCATGAAAATGTGTATTTCACCTTTTAAAAGTTAAAATGGTGGCATTTTTTTGTAATATGAAAGGTTTTATTGGTATAAATGTAAAAGATAATGTTTAGTTGTTAGGTATGTAAATTCGTAGGAAATGGATGGTATGTATGCAACTCCCCGAAAATGAAATTGCTCAATGATAGAAACAAATGAGAAAAAGAAAAAAAAGAGGGGGATGTTGACAAGCATTTTGGTAACATAATCATTAAAAAATACCATTAAACTGAGTAATTCAGTATACGGAGAAAAAATTAGCAGCATTTTGGTTATATATATCAAGGCAAACAAGTTTTCTCGGTTGGTTCCAGCTATAATGACTTGGAAACTACAAGGGTTAGTGCTTCTCACCACCTGCATTGGTAAGGAAAAATGAGTTGGGAGGAAGAAGATTCACCTTACAGGAATCCTTTCTTCTATGTCCCCCACCTTACATAAGAGAAGTGAAGGGGTAGAATCTTATTTTGATGTACAGAACCACTGAAACGCAACAAAACACCCGCTTCTTTTACACCACTAAGCTGCTCCGAGAAATAGGACCCATAGGTTGGCATTCCTCTTATTCATTGCATGGTAAATCAGTCAACTCCGAAGTATAAGCTTCTCTCACGCAAATCAGCGAGATAGAGGTGGGAAATCAGCCTCGTCTTTTAGCTGATACGGCGTCAAGGACCTGCACGCTCAATGACAAGCTTTCAAACATTTTTTCTTTGAAGGAGGCAACAATTTCAATATCTTTATCAACTATGCTAGCATAAAATCATATTTTCGAAAGCTTTCGAGACATTCAGAATGCTTTTTAAAATTATGAGGGGAAGTAGCTAATAACTAACAAAACACTGAATATTTAGCTTATGATAATTTGTGTTAACTAAGAGGTCATTTCGAGCACTTCTGTTTTTTATTTTTCATTTTTATTTTATTTATGCTTTGATTATGATTAAAATATATTTTGATTGAACTAGTTCTTTTTTGAAAATAATAACAAAAAAAAAAAAAAAAAACATCTTTCAGTTCTTTTGAGTATTTTTAAAAACAATTCAATTTTCTTAAAAAAATTAAGAACATCTAAAAATTATACTAGCCAAACATATTTTAAATAAATAAAAGAAAAAATAAAAAATACAAAAAAGGAAAAAATGTGATGCCAAATGGACCCTGTGGTCTGAAAACTTAACAGTCCTCGACAGATGTTAATGAGTCAATTAACAAGGAAGCCGACTGAAAATAATCTAATTTAAGGGAATATTGGCAGAAGTATTTAATATGGATTAACGCTAATCTAATAGTCTTGTAAAAAAGTATCTAGAGAAATAATGTCTAGAAATGTGGTCAAATGCGCCGACAATGAAAGCTTAGAAAGCAATAGATAACGTACCTTTCTCTATTATTAGAATAGATGGTTGATCTCTGGTCAATTGATGCTGTGTTGGAAAATCCAGAGCCCTGACTTGGAGAATTGCCATTCTCTAATGGAGGAGTTTCTAAAGAAACAGGGCCAAGAGAACCAAACTCAAGCCTGCCATAATCGGCTTGCAANTATTTAGCTTATGATCATTTGTGCTAACTAAGAGGCATTTCAATCACTTCTGTTTTTTATTTTTCATTTTTACTTTATTTATGCTTTGATTATGATTAAAATATATTTTGATTGAACTAGTTCATTTTTAAAAATAATAACAACAAAAAAACAACATCTTTCAGTTCTTTTGAGTACTTTTAAAAAAAATTCGATTTTCTTAACAAAATTAAGAACATCTAAAAATTATACTTGCCAAACATATTTTAAATAAATAAAAGAAAAAATTAAAAAAATAGGAAAATAGTGATGCCAAATGGACCCTTTGGTCTGAAAACTTAACAGTCCTCGACAGATGTCNTATTTAGCTTATGATCATTTGTGCTAACTAAGAGGCATTTCAATCACTTCTGTTTTTTATTTTTCATTTTTATTTGATTTATGCTTTGATTATGACTAAAATATATTTTGATTGAACTAGTTCTTTTTTAAAAATAATAACAACAAAAAAACAACATCTTTCAGTTCTTTTGAGTATTTTTAAAAACAATTCGATTTTCTTAAAAAAATTAAGAACATCTAAAAATTATACTAGCCAAACATATTTTAAATAAATAAAAGAAAAAATAAAAAAAAATAGGAAAATAGTGATGCCAAATGGACCCTTTGGTCTGAAAACTTAGCAGTCCTCGACAGATGTCAATGAGTCAATTAACAAGGAGCCGACTGAAAATAATCTAATTTAAGGGAATATTGGCAGAAGTATTTAATATGGATTAACGCTAATCTAATAGTCTTGCAAAAAAGTATCTAGAGAAATAATGTCTAGAAATGTGGTCAAATCCGCCGACAATGAAAGCTTAGAAAGCAATAGATAACTTACCTTTCTCTATTATTAGAATAGATGGTTGATCTCTGGTCAATTGATGCTGTGTTGGAAAATCCAGAGCCCTGACTCAGAGAATTGCCATTCTCTAATGGAGGAGTTTCTAAAGAAACAGGGCCAAGCGAACCAAACTCAAGCCTGCCATAATCAGCTTGCAGATTGATNATGGAGGAGTTTCTAAAGAAACAGGGCCAAGCGAACCAAACTCAAGCCTGCCATAATCAGCTTGCAAATTGATCCTATTAGCACGAGGTGAACCCTTCATGGAAGATCGAAATGCCGAGTGTGGCATATCTAAAACCGGAGGTCTCCCACGTCCGCTTCCACCAAACATAGGTAGAGCCTGTGTGGCTGGCTCATGAGGTCCTTTCTCCTTATGATGGGATATATCCGTGCGGCCATTGATCCGGGACCTTGGGAACTGATTTGAAGCCATTGGATTCTTCCCTCTTCCAGGATAATGCCGCTCTTTATAGACACGGTGGTTCTACAAAACATGAGTAGAAGATTTGAAGTGATTATATAAAACCTCGAAAATAAAAACAACCAAAAACAATGTACAGCCGGATTTTCTTTGGTTCTTTAATAAGCAAGATAGAACTAATCCAGCACTACATATAGACTCATTTAGTGATAAAATTATGTGAAAAATGTTGAAGCCAANAAACTATGAAAATAAAAACAACCAAAAACAATGTACAGCCGGATTTTCTTTGGTTCTTTAATAAGCAAGATAAAACTAATCCAGCACTACATATAGACTCATTTAATGATAAAATTATGCCAAAAATGTTGAAGCGATAAGGCAAAAGCTACAACATTTGATCAAAAAATAAGGTCCTCAAAGCCAAATAGGCCAGAAAATTGTTCCAAAGAAGGCCACTTTTTCTTCGCTACTAGAAGAGTGGAGATATATACCATGTTAGGAAAATATGTTCCAGTCCCCCTTGGTTTTGGCACATCCTCGGTGCCATAAGTGCCGAGAAAAAAGGGTAAATTTCTTGGATAGTAAGCAGTAGGAGAAAAAGGTGGCCTGGGTGTCACTCCATTTGCATTCATAGACGTGTACATACCACCATGACTCCATGAATCTCTGCATTGGTGATAAGTGTACGTGGGTGACAGATGCATAGGAGGAAGAAAGGAAGTCCCAGTTATCTGTTCTTGGCACCAACGGGCATAAGAAAGACTTCTAAAGTGGATATCATAATCACCGGTGAGATCCGTAACTTTATTTGGCACATTGTAGCTTCCATTAGTATCATTCCATTCGTTTCCTGAAGGCGTGTGATCCGCAAACTGCGAACTCTCTGATGGGCACCCACTACCATGATTGCTAAACGAGGACGTGCAACTCGATGGCGAATCAGTCTCAAATGAATCGAGCTGCACAGAACTGCTAGTTTCCTCAGGGGAAACCATAGCCCCATTAAAAGAAACAGCGTGTAATGAACCTAAATTAACTGAATTGATTGTCTCACTGTTTAAATCCTTTCCGTTTCCATTTTCTGGAACATAAAAAGAGTGGGGAACATGACGATGAGCTTTACCAAATGATGAAAATTCAGCTTCACTTGTTGATACTGAAGTAGAGCAGTTTTCGGTAGTGTTTCTTAAATCAGAGGCTGTTGCAGAATCATGATCTTTGGCATCATCACTTAGACGGACAAAGGAAGCATCATTCAAATCAACATCTCCTGACTCCAAATTTGTGCCATTTTTCTGTTTATACGAGGATTGATTTTGCAAAGGCATTCTGTCATCATTACTATCTAAACCAGAAACCCTAATGTTTTTAATTCCCTTACTTAAATCGAGAAGAGTTTCAGTGGTAAGAGATTCAGAACTTAGCTTCTCTGCATACTGTTTTTCTAGCTTTTCTGTTGAAGGAGACAAACCCCCATTTACTAGATCTGAAGCACTATCCAGACATCTGGGAATCAAATCCTGCACATCTGGCCTTTCTCCGCTTCCATGCCTATCAATAGTGTTCTGGAAGAACATAACCACTTCATCAGCAATACTTTCAGCAGGAAGTACAAGAAGCTGCCCAAGCTTTGAAGCACCATATGTAAAGGCACTACGTATTCTGTAAAAATTACCTACATGATGGAAAAGAATTTGTAATAGTCTGTTGAATATCTGAGGCAAAAGAGAGGCTTCATCATAAAACTCAGTACAACAACAGGGCAGGAGAATCTAACCTTTGCTAACACTTCTACCCAGATTATTGCTTTCTCTCAAAGGATCAACAATGTTTAGATGCTTCTTTATAAATATTCGAGAATCTGATCCCTTCGGTGCAACAGAAAAGTTATCAACACAGCTTCTGAAAAACTCCTTAGTTAGCAACAGGTTGCCACCATCGGTCTCTAGTGTCTCAGCTGTTACCAGGAAATGAAGCGAAAAAACAAAAACCTATCAGGAAATTAAAATAAACGAGGTTGCATTCCCATGAATAAACCATTAAACTGACCAGGTAGCTCCGGCAGAGAGGATATAGAAACAGGACCATTTAGGCTGACGAAAAAATTGTCCCAGTCAAATTTACTGTAATAGTCCAGAAACTTATACAAAACCTACAAAATTATAACTGTCACAAAAAAGGACTTGAAGAAGCTAGAGATATGGATGCCTAGAACTACATTCCGTGTCATTTGGAGAACTCACTGCCAGAGGACCATGCAAAGAAGAATGGAAGAGATGAAAAATGTACAGGACCAACGTTTCCAGTGCATATGTAGAAATTAAACCATGGTGAGCACCGAGAATGCGGCTTTCATAATAGCACCAAGCTTTGATCAATATGATGCTGCGCTTAAAAAGATGATCCTTTCCAATAAGACGGTCAACCTATAGCAGCCCCAAAATTTCAATCTATATACCATGTAAAATAGATTAACAGCAGATTATGATACAAGTATATTGGGGAATTTACAAACATACTACACAATTCTTATATATTTACATATCTAACACTAAAACTTTGTTATTTACATATATACCATTCAAATCTTTTAGCATCACATAAAAAATACCACTATTACAAACTTTTTAAAAGCGAATTACACCTTTTCATGCAAAGGTTCATAGCACCAAAGTGTTATAAATGTAAATATCAAACTTTAGGAGTTGGATATGTAATACATAGGAACTGTGTGATATGTATGTAAATTTCCCAAATATATTTTGGTTTCTATTTTAACCTACTCTTTGGCGATGTTTAACAAGAAGGACAAGTAAAATGAATAAGAAAATGTACAGCGTGCTTAAGGTTTTACAACATCTTACCTGCTCAAGAAAACAAAGAGTACACAATCCACCAATCTGATTGAAAGATATATCTACCACAATATTCTGAACCAAACACTTGACAAGTTTAACCTGCAATACAGAATTTCCGATTTAATTAATGAATAATTTCTTCTGATGCCCTTGGATATAGCATAATTAAAAAAACGTTCATATATGGCTTATTAAATATGAAATAAGCAAAAGTCCTCGAGCACTAAAGCATCTAACCATAAAAATTAAATGACTTCAGTCCTACAAATTTACAGAAAGGACAAACGTTTCCATATGCATATAAAGGAATAAAATTTATGCACCATCTATCATTGAAATATAAAATTGAAATTTAGTAAACTATTCAATGATGAATTTTATAATCAAAGCACTAAAAAAAAAAATGATCTGCAACAAGTTAATTAGGAATATATTTTATTTTATTTTGACAAAACATTACTTAATTCCATTCATTAATTCAGGTTAACACAGACCAAATGCCTCAAAGCTGAGGACTTTTCTACATCAAGAGATTGCTCCTTTTAGTGGCTCTTCTTATCCACTCGAACTAATCATGTGCCTCTTCATAAAGGTTTCTCCATCTGTAAAAATGTAGCATAGGTAGCATATAGATGCAAATGAAAATTTAGAAGGATGTTGGTGTTATATTGCTAAGGCTATTACTGTAGATATAGAAAAACACAAATAAGATTCTTGTTGATCATGTTACCCTTATAAAATGGAAAGGCCATTTAGAACTCATAACCTTAATGGCTCAACGGGAAAATGTATAAAACGTAGTATCATTCATTTATAAATTCCACATTCAATCCTGAAGGCCTATTTAAAAGTAGTATGAAGTTCCCTATATCCTTCCAAGAAAATTGTTACAAGCTAAAACTAAGTTGTCATTTGATGAAGGAAACATTTTCAGTACCAAATGGAACGAAAGAACAATCCACTTCTTCTATTATATGGGCTTCCCATTTACATTGATTACAAAAACTTCAAATTCCACCCCTTACTCTCCGGCATAAAACATGAGTTGTCTGTACTAATTATACTTATATCGTTAGAAACTGCTAACCTCTGCTGCTAAGAATACAAATATATCCATAATATGAGCCTAATTAAATGTACTGCTACGTTTCCACTTCCAACCACATTTAGATTACATAACTCAAGCCAATATTCAGGATTCAATCTTCTTTTATTCAGTCAAACAACCTTAACTCATCTACTATATTTCAAATTTTAATTATTTCCCTTCATTGAATGGCAATTTCATGTAAGATATAAAATTTTCTATGCCTTTTAACAACCTTGCATAGAATCCCTAGCCAAATTAGAATAGGAAATAGGAATTTAAGCTTAGAAATTGTCAAGAAAATTGATAAAGGCAAGCAATTTGATCTATTGATACATAGCATTTAAATTTACACTTGATGCATTCTAACATGTTAAGGTTCAAATACTGAATCCATTTCACCATGCTGCAAGTTTATCAGCATGCACCACATCAGGCACCACAAATTGTAGCAGAAAAAGCAGTAAAATAACTTATTCCTATTATAATAAGAAACTAAAGCTATGATCAAGCTTAAGTAGAACATCCGTGCAGCTACAAATAAAAATCAACATACTGCAAGGAAATATTGACAAACAGAATTTTAAGCAAGGAGGGAAGTAAACTTCTAGCATCCAGCTACAAATTTCAGTTGAAAATAAAAATAAGAAGTCTTCCATTATAAAAGTGGAGAAAATTAACTAATAATAAGATTTAAACATAAATGTGTGAAACCATGAACGAGTAAAAACTTTGCACATTCCNGTAGTGTTTCTTAAATCAGAGGCTGTTGCAGAATCATGATCTTTGGCATCATCACTTAGACGGACAAAGGAAACATCATTCAAATCAACATCTCCTGACTCCAAATTTGTGTCATTTTTCTGTTTATACGAGGATTGATTTTGCAAAGGCATTCTGTCATCATTACTATCTAAACCAGAAACCTTAATGTTTTTAATTCCCTTACTTAAATCGAGAAGAGTTTCAGTGGCAAGAGATTCAGAATTTAGCTTCTCTGCATACTGTTTTTCTAGCTTTTCTGTTGAAGGAGACAAACCCCCATTTACTAGATCTGAAGCACTATCCAGACATCTGGGAATCAAATCCTGCACATCTGGCCTTTCTCCGCTTCCATGCCTATCAATAGTGTTCTGGAAGAACATAACCACTTCATCAGCAATACTTTCAGCAGGAAGTACAAGAAGCTGCCCAAGCTTTGAAGCACCATATGTAAAGGCACTACGTATTCTGTAAAAATTACCTACAGGATGGAAAAGAATTTGTAATAGTCTGTTGAATATCCGAGGCAAAAGAGAGGCTTCATCATAAGACTCATTACAACAACAGGGCAGGAGAATCTAACCTTTGCTAACACTTCTACCCAGATTATTGCTTTCTCTCAAAGGATCAACAATGTTTAGATGCTTCTTTATAAAAATTCGAGAATCTGACCCCTTCGGTGCAACAGAAAAGTTATCAACACAGCTTCTGAAAAACTCCTTAGTTAGCAACAGATTGCCACCATCGGTCTCTAGTGTCTCAACTGTTACCGGGAAAATGAAGCGAAAAAACAAAAACCTATCAGGAAATTAAAATAAACGAGGTTGCATTCCCATGAATAAACCATTAAACTGACCAGGTAGCTCCGGCAGAGAGGATATAGAAACAGGACCATTTAGGCTGACGAAAAAATTGTCCCAGTCAAATTTACTGTAATAGTCCAGAAACTTATACAAAACCTACAAAATTATAACTGTCACAAAAAAGGACTTGAAGAAGCTAGAGATATGGATGCCTAGAACTACATTCCGTGTCATTTGGAGAACTCACTGCCAGAGGACCATGCAAAGAAGAATGGAAGAGATGAAAAATGTACAGGACCAACGTTTCCAGTGCATATGTAGAAATTAAACCATGGTGAGCACCGAGAATGCGGCTTTCATAATAGCACCAAGCTTTGATCAATATGATGCTGCGCTTAAAAAGATGATCCTTTCCAATAAGACAGTCAACCTATAGCAGCCCCAAAATTTCAATCTATATACCACGTAAAATAGATTAACAGCAGATTATCATATAAGTATATTGGGGAATTTACAAACATACTACACAATTCTTATATATTTACACATCTAACACTAAAACTTTGTTATTTACATATATACCATTCAAATCTTTTAGCATCACATAAAAAATACCACTATTACAAACTTTTTAAAAGCGAATTACACCTTTTCATGCAGAGGCTCATAGCACCGAAGTGTTATAAATATAAATATCAAACTTTAGGTGTTGGATATGTAATACATAGAAACTGTGTGATATGTATGTAAATTTCCCAAATATATTTTGCTTTCTATTTTAACCTACTCTTTGGCGATGTTTAACAAGAAGGACAAGTAAAATGAATACGAAAATGTACAGCGTGCTTAAGGTTTTACAACATCTTACCCGCTCAAGAAAACAAAGAGTACACAATCCACCAATCTGATTGAAAGATATATCTACCACAATATTCTGAACCAAACACTTCACAAGTTTAACCTGCAATACAGAATTTCCGATTTAATTAATGAATAATCTCTTCTGATGCCCTTGGATATAGCATAATTAAAAAAACGTTCATATATGGCTTATTAAATATGAAATAAGCAAAAGTCCTGGAGCACTAAAGCATCTAACAATAAAAATTAAATAGCTCCAGTCCTACAAATTTACAGAAAGGACAAACGTTTCCATATGCATATAAAGGAATAAAATTTATGCACCATCTATCATTGAAATTAAGTAAACTATTCAATGATGAATTTTATAATCAAAGCACCAAAAAAAAATGATCAGCAACAAGTTAATTAGGAATATATTTTATTTTATTTTGACAAAACACTACTTAATTCCATTCATTAATTCAAGTTAACACCGACCAAATGCCTCAAAGCTGAGGACTTTTCTGCATCAAAGATTGTTCCTTTTAATGGCTCTTCTAATACACTCGAACTAATCATGTGCCTCTTTATAAAGGTTTCTCTATCTGTAAAAATGTAGCATAGCTAGCATATAGATGCAAATGAAAATTTAGAAGGATGTTGGTGTTATATTGCTAAGGCTATTACTGTAGATATAGAAAAACACAAATAAGATTCTTGTTGGTCATCTTACCCTTATAAAATGGAAAGACCATTCAGAACTGATAACCTTAATGGCTCAAGGTGAAAATGCATAAAACGTAGTATCATTCATTTATAAATTCCACATTCAATCTTGAAGGCCTATTTAAAAGTAGTATGAAGTTCCCTATATCCTTCCAAGAAAATTGTTACAAGCTAAAACTAAGTTGTCATTTGATGAAGGAAACATTTTCAGTATCAAAATGGAACGAAAGAGCAATCCACTTCTTCTATTATATGGGCTTCCCAGTTACATTGATTACAAAACCTTCAAATTCCACCCCTTACTCTCTGGCATAAAACATGAGTTGTCTATACTAATTACACTTATATCGTTAGAAACTGCTAACCTCTCTGCTAAGAATACAAATATATCCATAATATGAGCTTAATTAAATGTACTACTACGTTTCCACTTCCAACCACATTTAGATTACATAACTCAAGCCAATATTCAGGATTCATTCTTCTTTTATTCAGTCAAACAACCTTAACTCATCTACTATATTTCAAATTTTAATTATTTCCCTTCATTGAATGGCAATTTCATATAAGATATAAAATTTTCTATGCCTTTTAACAACCTTGCATAGAATCCCTAGCCAAATTTGAATAGGAAATAGGAATTTAAGCTTAGAAATTGTCAAGAAAATTGATAAAGGCAAGCAATTTGATCTATTGATACATAGCATTTAAATTTACACTTGATGCATTCTAACATGTTAAGGTTCAAATACTGAATCCATTTCACCATGCTGCAAGTTTATCAGCATGCACCACATCAGGCACCACAAATTGTAGCAGAAAAAGCAGTAAAATAACTTATTCCTATTATAATAAGAAACTAAAGCTATGATCAAGCTTAAGTAGAACATCCGTGCAGCTACAAATAAAAATCAACATACTGCAAGGAAATATTGACAAACAGAATTTTAAGCAAGGAGGGAAGTAAACTTCTAGCATCCAGCTACAAATTTCACTTGAAAATAAAAATAAGAAGTCTTCCATTATAAAAGTGGAGAAAATTAACTAATATTAAGATTTAAACATAAATGTGTGAAACCATGAACGAGTAAAAACCTTGCACATTCAATAGCAATATCTTAAATTAATCTAAGCTGTTTTTAAACATATACGAAAAAGCTAATCATCATTACACAAAAAGATTGTCAAAGTAGGGAGAAAATTTTAACTTTGAAAAAAATAAAAATTAAACCCCACTTAAAATTATGCAGGGCTTATAAATTTATCTGGCTTAGTCTCACAAAAAAGACTTATAAGTACATTATGTAATTCACAGATATTATTGACAATAGTATCTAAGATAATTTGTTTAATATAACATTAGAAATATGCATTGAGAGAGAGCTCTGAAACCCTAAGGATGTTAGCAGACCTGCAACTAATAAGATGTTTTTGCTATCATTCTAGAGAGGGAAATATAGCAAGCGAGATGAGGAGGGAGTGGCTTAAGAGTAGTAAGGCTATACATGGAGTTCAAATTCGCAGTTATTTCAATGAAAATCCCTCTTTATAATGTGTAAAAAAGTTCACTTCATACATAATTTTGCACTTATGATCTTGATTCTGATTTCTAAACTGTTGATTTAAAAGCTTTACTAGAAAATTTAGAAATGGAGAGCTTTACTAGAAAATTTAGAAATGGAGAAGTTGGAACCCTTGCCAAAGAATGAATAAACCGTTAACCCAAATGCATTCAATGGTCACACAAGATAACAACCACAAGGCAGAGGGTCGGGATTACAGGTCATTTTAGTGAAAATATCTCTTTTTTAGATGTGAAATCCTTTAATTAATCAGTGACTTTGCAATCATAATCTTGAACAATAGGTAAGAGTGGCACTGAGTAAATTGATAGTTTTATACAAAATGATTAGGGCGCGATCAATTAAAGCATCATCGACGAGACAGTCAATCATTGCCAAATGAGGGGTCTTTAATTATCGTATAATAAGCACTCAAGTTCAACAGGACAAATAAACTCATGTTAATGTAAGATAAGTCAGAAGAACTAATCAAAGAGAAAAAGTTTAAACAACCAATTTCCAAAGAAATGGAGCTGCTATGGTCATTAGGTCAAATCAAATGTATACAGACAACTCATGGGCTGCACTATTCAAGTCAACCCAATTTATTGACATGTTGAAACAAATTAATAGGAAACTAACTCAATGAATAAATTTTGTTGCTTGACCCACCAATCACAATACGCTAGTAGGACAACTTCGAGAGCTACCATTTTAAACAATTAATAGTAGGAAAGCCATGTAAGCCTAGACATGCAGTGGGCAACCAATTAAACCTTCCTATCTTGCCTTAGGGTTCAACTATAAATGAAAAAAATACGAGAAAACTAAATGAGCCCACTATAAAAATAAAATAAAATCATATTTTCTCTATATATTATTAGGTATTTAGAAATAAATAAAAATACAACTATAAATGAGAAATCTCAAACCAAAAAAATCATATTAAGTATAAAAATATTTATATGGCCCTTGAATTAACTGTTTGACCTCCAATCAACCCTTAATTAGTTTGAAACATTGCCTAAAAAAGCATGCCACCGCCAAACATACTTGAGAGTATCACACCAAGGTACACCTTGTCCTTAAATAATAATAGCTGATAGTTG
The DNA here is from genome assembly GCA_002079205.1 of Phalaenopsis hybrid cultivar. NCBI lineage: Eukaryota > Viridiplantae > Streptophyta > Magnoliopsida > Asparagales > Orchidaceae > Phalaenopsis > Phalaenopsis hybrid cultivar. Next base: position 86,430 of record JXCR01140284.1, on the reverse strand, counting down.
ATAATATCACATTTGCTAAAATTGCATATACTATACAATCATTTGTTGTACTAATTCTAAGTCATCTACATCGTAAACATTTTGCATTATTCTAATTCTTCATTTATTTCAATAGATATTTCACCAAGTAAAACGATAACATCACTAAAACTCTAAATTAAAGCACCTCACTTTTAATATGCTTTGCAAGAATCCTCATAATCAATACAAAATAATATAAAATCTTTAATTGATCCTTAGTATAAACCTATAGTAATTGAAACTTCAGTTGAGGAAAAGATGCATACAAGGTTCCGGCTTAAATTTTATTGGTTATTGATCTGTCTAATTGGGATTTTGAGATGTTATGTTTGATGAAAATCAATAATTAATTACACTATCATGGAGAAAAATTCTGATCATACACCTTTATGGAGAAAAATTCTGATCATACACCTTTATCTTGATGCATGCATAAATAATATTCAAGTTCATGTTACAATCATGATAGATTGTAGAGAGTACTCCCAAGGTTGAGAGTGTATGGATTGCTGTGCAAGTTCAACTCGACCCTAATTCAAAATTATAAAGTTTAGCTTGACTCAAAACTATTAAAATCAATAAACATCATAGATCAGCCAGCTTTACCGAAAATTAATCGACTTTGAGCCTAATCAAATGTCAATTTCAAGTCAAATTCAACTTCAAATAAGAATAGATTTTGGAGGGATGAATTGAACACATAATCTAATTAACCAAATAGTAGTTTAATTATATATTTAATCAAATAAAAAACATATGGAAATTGTAAACCTGCTCACATTAGATTTCAAGTAAGCAACTGTGAACTTAAAATAAACTAAAAATTTATTTCGAGCCAAGCATAATAACTGAAAACCCAACTTAAATAAATCATAGTTGAATGTTGCTTTGAATCGTATGTTTGAGTTAGCTTCAAGTAATTTTTATNTTAGATTTCAAGTAAGCAACTGTAAACTTGAAATAAACTAAAAATTTATTTCGAGCCAAGCATAATAACTGATAACACAACTTAAATAAATCATAGTTGAATGTTGCTTTGAATCGTATGTTGAGTTAGTTTCAAGTAATTTTTAAGTTTTGTACATCAACATCTCTGCTATTTGTAACCTCATACATATTACATAGTAGCGACGATAATTTATAAGTTGCTTTTTTATAAGCTTATTATTGACCACAAAAATGGTGAGAATATTTTTATAAGGCTATCTTTTTCTCATACCTCTTATATATTATTTTTGAAAAGAAAATAATATATCATAATGAGCTGCATTTGTATTGACTCAGTTTATGCTCAATTGGCATACTAAAAGTGAGGTAATTTAATGGTTTAGTGATCTTATTTTATGCTTACTGATTATTATNTCATACCTCTTATATATTATTTTTGAAAAGAAAATAATATATCATAATGAGCTGCATTTGTATTGACTCAGTCTATACTAAATTGGCATACTAAAAGTGAGGTATTTTAATGGTTTAGTGATCTTATTTTATACTTACTGATTATTACTAGAAAATGCTTCAATATGAAATAAATATAATATTATGGTGGAACAAAATAAAAATAAATGCTTCTAGCTTTAACCTGATGCGATTAAATATCAAAAAGGCATAAATTTTATTTTTCTTCTATTACAATAGCAATTCACAGTGGTTATAGATCATGTGAGACTTAAACATAGATATACAAATGGTCATATACCAACTTGACTGAAAGTTTAATCTAATATGTAAAAGCTGTGTGTGTGTGTGCATGCGTACTTTTGTGTTGTGTAAGATTTTCATTGATTAGCCGCTGTCGGACTAGACTAAATGAGTCGCACGTTTTAAAAAACTCCCTATTAAATGAGAGTTCTTCAAATCAGAGTAACAAATTGAAATGAATCTCTCTAGCCCACCAAACCTCAACTCAAATCATGAGATAGAATGAGATCCACTTGTAGGTCAAGTTGAACCAGACATAATATTGACTAAAATCTATTTAAAATAAAGATTTGAGCAAATAATTTATGGCCAACACCTATATATTTGAACCAAAGGTAATGCCACAATTAGCCAAATACTTTAAGATTCCATGGCACACTTAAAATGCGTGATGAATACAAAGGACATTAGCCTCCATCATTTCTTAATAAGCAGAGGAAACATAGCCTAACCTTATAAAATAATTGGTGTGAACAGTATTATGGTATCCTTCAAATAAACTTACAAGCTAAGAAAAAAGAGCTCGTGAACAATGATTTATGATCTTATAGGTTTTCCATAATGATGTCTTTCCTAAATAACAACAAAAATAAAATGGTTCATTAAAAAGCTTGAATAAAATTCTGGCATTTAGAATTCATCCATTGCTTCTTTTGTATGAAAAAATAAATATCAAATAAATAAATAACTGCAAAACAATTACTAAAGACCTAGCTGATACAAAAAATTATTAAGAACCTAAGAGAGTTACTACATCTGCCGGTACCCAAAATAGCAATATTTGGATTTCATGGTACCAGCAAGGTCATCAAAAGAGACTAAAAACAAGCAGAGATCATAATTTACGAAGCTAATATATTATAAAACTATAAGATGGGGACAGAAAAATTTTTCAAACCTCAGCATGAATAAACTGTACATCCTTTACTTCAAACTCAGCATCCTTATTACGCTCTTCATGTTCAAGGACCGAACGCACGTCAGCAGCTAAAGCATCATCAACATTTGGAAAGCCAACTGTAGTCAGATCGATGTCTCCATCAGGAAGATATGTCTTTAAGGGAACTGATCCGAATGGAAATACCTGCAAACATTTTCAGGCGACAAGAAATTAATCCTAAGATAATACCATAAAATGATACACAATAGAATAAGTTAAATTCTTATGTGAAGAATACAGGCAGTCGAAAATAATATTTTAAAATTAAGGACAAACATCATGTTGTTCAAGTCCAAAACCAAAATAAATCCTAAAGCTTATAGAATTTGTTGAGTATAGACAAGGGCAAATCAGTTTGAAACAGACATCAAAAATAAAACATCGTTGCANAAAATAATATTTTAAAATTAAGGACAAACATCATGTTGTTCAAGTCCAAAACCAAAATAAATCCTAAAGCTTGTAGAATTTGTTGAGTATGGACAAGGAAAAATCAGTTTGAAACAGACATCAAAAATAAAACATCGTTGCAAATTACTGGTTGAAAGCAAATAATGCCAAACAAGGAACTGATTTATGTTAACCGAACAAAGCAACGTTTTAATTAATCCCACCTTTACTAAACACATTGCAAAATATCATTCACATATGGACCTCTCTTCAGCCAGTAAGCAATAACGATAATAAAAAAATTTCAGCGCCTCAAATAACAAGCGGCAACATAGAAATGCTTTCTCCACACAAATAAGGCTAAAATAACATTCACAGTTTCAAATATATTAAGTTGCCCATTGCGATAATAAATTAATATTAAATCAGTATTAAATGCATCGCGATTAAAGAACACTTCAACATGAGGAGTTGATGATGGTGAAGAGAAGAAAAAAGCAAAAAAAAAAANAAAAAAAAAAAAAAAAAAAAAAAAAAAAAAAAAAAGGTTAACTAGAAATTTAACTGCTTATGTATATCATTGTACAATCAAATTTTTTTAATGACAATCAAAGGACAACTATATTTAAAAAATAGCCATAAAATAACCAAAAGTACAGATTGTTCCGTCAAATTGGAAGCTCAGATTACGAAAGAATTGTCAATGCCTAAGCTTCCTATGGAGGTTAACTTGTGCATGTTCACATTGTTCTCCTTATCTAAATTCATCACAACGAGAAACATTCCTAATATGACCAAAAAAAGGACAAGCTCTAAGCACCACAGAGATCATAGAATAACTAGTGATAATACAAAAGAATATATGAAATATCAGCTAAAATGGACATTTATCCTAATTAGTACATGTGGTAGCACTATAAGTGGAAAAAATATCATTTTTTTTTCTAAGAAGGCATGGATTTTGTCTGAACATTCATTCTATTATTTAAAACACACTCATAATAAATCAGTCAACAGTCCATCCTGACCATTCAATGTCATCAATTAAATCAATCCAGTAATTTAGTAAGAACTTGCTCAAAATCTTGAAAAGATCATCCCTTTTCCTCCCATTCTTAATATTTATTTCTCTAACTTCTACAATTCTTTTGAAACAACTATCTTACTTTTTCATATTCTAGTTTCAGTCTTCTTTATCATCTCCATCATCCTTTTGTTGATCTTATTGACTATGCTCCCCGTATCATGATGACTCATAAATTATTGCACTCAATAGAAGTCAAACGTCTAAATTTAATTCCTATAACAGATTAATGAACCAAATAAAATAAAAATATCAAAGTGAACAATCCCAAGCTGGAATGCTTCTTCTTTTATCACTTCTAAAAAACAAACCCGCTCTAGAATCTTTAGTTCTGCAGCTTATTAGTATATATTACCCTCTCTTGATGATTGTTTGCACAATTAAAGCAGTGATTAACTTAATCAATTCCGAAAGCTAGATANACACCTTTATCTTGATGCATGCAAAAATAATATTCAAGTTCATGTTACAATCATGATAGATTGTAGAGAGTAATCCCAAGGTTGAGAGTGTATGGATTGCTGTGCAAGTTCAACTCGACCCTAATTCAAAATTATAAAGTTTAGCTTGACTCAAACTATTAAAATCAATATACATCATAGATCAGCCAGCTTTACCAAAAATTAATCGACTTTGAGCCTAATCAAATGTCAATTTCAAGTCAAATTCAACTTCAAATAAGAATAGACTTTGGAGGGATGAATTGAACACATAATCTAATTAACCAAATAGTAGTTTAATTATATTTTTAATCAAATAAAAAACATATGGAAATCGTAAACCTGCTCACATTAGATTTCAAGTAAGCAACTGTAAACTTGAAATAAACTAAAAATTTATTTCGAGCCAAGCATAATAACTGAAAACACAACTTAAATAAATCATAGTTGAATGTTACTTTGAATCGTATGTTGAGTTAGTTTCAAGTAATTTTTAAGTTTTGTACACAACATCTCTGCTATTTGTAACCTCATACATATTACATAGTAGCGACGATAATTTATAAGTTGCTTCTTTTATAAGCTTATTATTGACCACAAAAAGGTAAGAATATTTTTATAAGGCTATCTTTTTTTCATACCTCTTATATATTATTTTTGAAAAGAAAATAATATGNACTTAACAATAAAAGGCAATGAAAGCCAAAAAAGTACGTAATCTAAAAGTTTCCCAGATTCTTTTAAAATTTATAGAAAAGCTTAAAGAAGCAGATCACGGTAAAAGGTACTAATTTATATTTGTCGACTCAACAATCCGCTAACTGTTTACATTGCGGTCTTTACTAGAAGATTTGACATGAACTGCGCGCTTTTGGGTAACTGCGCGTTAAGGAAGAATATCTTAAAACCCATAAAAACAGAGATTAAATGGCAATAGAGTGCCCCCCAGAAACACAGTAGACATATCGAAAAGATCATAATTTAGCCGGCGAATTAAAGTCCACCAGAATGCTCATTGGCTTAACAAAAATGTGTAAGCTCTTAGAGCAAACATTGGTGCAAAACAATCATGAAACAAACTAAATCAATACTAAAGCACCGAAGAACCAAAAAACTATTAGATATGTACTAGATTTGCGCACTTCAACGGGAAACTTGTGCCACTCACCATATGTCCACCATCCAGAGAAGCTATCGTTCAACCACCAGTCCCAAACATATTCAATCCGAGTCATTAAACAGAAATACGAACAACTCCAAAACGAAGAACATAAAGTATGAGATCATCAGATAGTTACAAAACGATGCAAAAACAATTAGGATTTTATTAATGAATCACCTCGCAACCAAGAAACCCTCTAATCAACTTTTGGACGTAATCCACAACAGTCTTTCTTCTATGTTCAGAAACTGCCGTGGGCAAAATATGGCGTATAACCTCCTGGGTAGCTTGTTCGGCCTGCAGCCATGCATCGACGCCGATTGCCAAATGATGGGGGTTGGGGGAATGCGGCGTCGAGGTAGGAGACCCCGGAGATGGAGACGGAGGCGGATGCGGGTTATGATCGGCCTCCACAGCCCCGACGCCGTCAAGCTGCTGCGGCCAAAGCTGGAGATCGCCCATAGTTAACGAATTCGGAGAAATTTGAATCCTCGGAAGCCCACAACGACGAATCAGACGAATATATCATCAGGATCGTTACCAATCATGCTTGAGACGCCGGATGTGGGAAATCAGTAGAAAAAATTGTGACTGGATCGGAGAATGGGGTATCGCGAGATAGAAAAACCCCGAGAAATTGACGAAACGGGCTCGATCTGATTGATACCCACCTCTCCTGTAGAGCTTTTGCTCATCCGAACTTCGTTCTGCACTGAGAAAAATCTTCGCCGGGAAAAGGGGAAAAACAGGCAAAGAATTAAAACCCTCACAAAGCTCTCAGCTCTCGGTTTCGCTTTCTCTCTCTAGGAATTAGGATCAGGCCCAGAAGAAGAAAAAAGTAGCACCGAGCCAAGGATTCATTCTCAATGTCAATTTCGCAGGAGCTGCTTCTTTGGTTTTGTGCCGTCGCCGACATATCGTCGCATCTTATTCCGCCGCGTCATAATAAAAATAATACAAATAATACAAATATAAAGTTTTTATTTAGGTACACTTTGGGATAGCTTATAAGCTTCACCTCATTGTTTGAAAAATACATTTCGACAGTCTATTCAAAAATGAAATTGGATTTTTACAGGCCGTGGGTTAAACCCCACAGGTTGCATTTCAGAGTAAGTTGCTTATTTGGATAAGCACAACTTGCCCCAAACACAACTTGTGCTTTTCAAGATAAGCAGTTTATCCTGAAATATGATCCGTAGGTCGAAGTGTTAAAATAGAACCCCATTTTCGGATAAGAGGACAAAACAAACGAACCAAACTGTACCGCGGCGTTTTTAAAAACACTCATACACTTATAAGCTGCCCCAAACACGCCCTTAGTTATAGATTTTATTCAAAATTTCCATTTTGATCGCCTTATGACTAATCATAGGACAAATTAAAAAATAAATACACCAACAATTTTATTTAAGCCAAATTATGAATAAGGGCACTTAAATTTGACGAATCAATAAAAAAATNCGACATATCGTCGCATCTTATTCCGCCGCGTCATAATAAAAATAATACAAATAATACAAATATAAAATTTTTGTTTAGGAGCAGTTTGGGATAGCTTATAAGCCCCACCTCACTTTTTGAAAAACACATTTCTATACTAACCAAAAATGAAATTGGCTTTTTTCAGGTTGTGGGCTGAACCCGCGGGTTGCATTTCAGAGTAAGTTGTTTATTTGAATAAGCAAAACTTGCCCCAAACACAACTTGTACTTTTCAGGATAAGTAGTTTATCCTGAAACACGGCCCCTAGGTCGAAGTGTAAAAATAGAACCTCATTTTCGAATAAGAGGACAAAACGCTCGAACCAAATGATACCGCAGCGTTTTTAAAAACACGTATGCACTTATAAGCTGCCCCAAACACACCCTTAGTTATAGATTTTATTCAAAATTTCCATTTTGATGANTAGTTAACGAATTCGGAGAAATTTGAATCCTCGGAAGCCCACAACGACGAATCAGACGAATATATCATCAGGGTCGTTACCAGTCATGCTTGAGACGATCCGGATGTGGGAAACNATTCGGAGAAATTTGAATCCTCGGAAGCCCACAACGACGAATCAGACGAATATATCATCAGGATCGTTACCAGTCATGCTTGAGACGATCCGGATGTGGGAAACCAGTAGAAAAATTTGTGACTGGATCGGAGAATGGGGTATCGCGAGATAGAAAAACCCCGAGAAATTGACGAAACGGGCTTGATCTGATTGATACCCACCTCTCCTGTAGAGGTTTTGCTCATCCGAACTTCGTTCTGCACTGAGAAAAATCTTCGCCGGGAAAAGGGGAGAAACAGGCAAAGAATTAAAACCCTCACAAAGCTCTCAGCTCTCGGTTTCGGTTTCTCTCTCTAAGAATTAGGATCAGGCCCAGAAGAAGAAAAGAGTAGCACCGAGCCAAGGATTCATTCTCAATGTCAATTTCGCAGGAGCTGCTTCTTTGGTTTTGTGCCGTCGCCGACATATCGTCGCATCTTATTCCGCCGCGTCATAATAAAAATAATACAAATAATACAAATATAAAGTTTTTATTTAGGTGCACTTTGGGATACCTTATAAGCTTCACCTCCTTGTTTGAAAAATACATTTCGACAGTCTGCCCAAAAATGAAATTGAATTTTTACAGTCTGTGAGTTAAATCCCATATGTTGCATTTCAGAGTAAGTTGTTTATTTGGATAAGCACAACTTGCCCCAAACATAACTTGTGCTTTTCAAGATAAGCAGTTTATCACAACTTTGCCCCAAACACAACTTGTGCTTTTCAACATAAGCAGTTTATCCTGAAACGCGGCCCGTAGGTCGAAGTGTAAAAATAGAACCCAATTTTCAGATAAGAGAACAAAACACACGAACCAAACTGTACCGCGACATTTTTAAAAACACCCATGCATTTATAAGCTGCCCCAAACGCGCCTTTAGTTATAGATTTTATTCAAAATTCCCATTTTGATCGCCTTATGACTAATCATAGGACAAATTAAAAAATAAATACACCAACAATTTTATTTAAGCCAATTTATGAATAAGAACACTTAAATTTGACGAATCAATAAAAAAATAGGAGTGGTTTTGCGCCGCGTACTCGGATCAGTTGGTCGAGCATCAATTTGTCAGTTGTAAGTCCCTTCTGGTCTGAGGTGTGAATTCCCCCGAGTGTAGGGTGTGGTACTCGAATTCTTAGGCGCATGAGAGATGGTCGGGGCTCTTATAATAGCCTCCGATCATCCCTTTTTAAATAAATAAATAAATAATTAAATGAGCGAATTTGCTCTGAAGGGGAGGCGCGTATTTAATGGATATGCTCTCCCAATTGGAANATATATATATATATATATATATGTATATATATATATATATAGGAGTGGTTTTGCGCCGCGTACTCGGATCAGTTGGTCGAGTATCAATTTGTCAGTTGTAAGTCCCTTCTGGTCTGAGGTGTGAATTCCCCCGGGTGTCGGGTGTGGTACTCGAATTCTTAGGCACATGAGAGATGGGCGGGGTTCGTATAATAGCCTCCGACAATTCCTTTTTAAATAGATAAATAAAAAATTAAATGAGCGAATTTGTTTTGAAGGGGAGGCGCGTATTTAATGGATATGCTCTCCCAATTGGATTGTTTATCTAGTGGTCCCAAGTCCACCAGATAAATGCCCCTGTTGGGGGCACATATCCATTAAATCTGCATCACTCGTTCAACCTCTCCCCCTCGCCTATAAATGTCAGCTAACCCCCTCCTCTACAAATTTAATCTCACAAAAGCAAGCTCTTTCCTTTGTTTCTCATTCTCTCCAACTGCTTCCTCACTCCCTTCGCAATTTATTTTTTGTCATATTATTTCTTTTTCAGGCAACTATAATGTTAGTTATATTGATACTATTTTTTATGCGTGCTAGACAATTCGCGGCAGTAGAGTGAGAGATTATAATCTTAGCATTGCACGNCAGAAGCAAGCTCTTTCCTTTGTTTCTCATTCTCTCCAACTGCTTCCTCACTCCCTTCGCAATTTATTTTTTTGTCATATTATTTCTTTTTCAGGCAACTATAATGTTAGTTATATTGATACTATTTTTTATGCGTGCTAGAAAATTCGCGGCAGTAGAGTGAAAGATTATAATCTTAGCATTGCACAAGAACTCAACACACACTTAGATAAAAGAAAACAAACAGTCATGACACCAGAGTTTTTACGTTGAAAACTCGTAAAGGGAAAAAAACCACGAGGTCTGGCCTAGACGTAAGAATACATTATAAGTGGATGATTACAAAGACACCGTTGTCCCACAAACAAGAAAGAGGTACTAGGTTTTCTAGTTACAATGTCGACTGACAACATCCAGTCGGTGGTGGTTGATGGTGATCGGTGGTGCTCAATACTTGTCAGCGTTTGATTGCAGTTGATGGTGGTTAACAGCGGAAGTAGTGCTCGAAGGCAGTTGGTTGTTGTCGATGGTGGTTGACAGTGTTCAACTACGATCAGGAGCGATTAGCGAGGGTTGGTAGCGGTTGTCGATGACGATCGGCGGGGGTCGACGGCTGCTGACAACAATTGGCAATGACAGGGGTGGTGTTGGGCTTCAACTCATTCTAAAAGCTTTAAATTCCCTCTTAAGCCTCCATCCCTCTCTCATGAGAAGAGTGTGATTTTATTTATATTGTTTTGGATGCAATTAATGTAGGAATATTAACCACTTTAATTGTACGGTCGGAAGGGCTTCCTACAATCAGACGTAGTTTGATGGACATTTGAGTGTTTAAACGATGTCGGAATTGAGCAGTCTTAGACTCGTTGGATTTATCTTGTCAAGATGCTCGATTCAATTATAGGCTTTCTAGATTCAACATCCGTTTAATCTTTCAAATATGCCTAAAAATATTTTAATAGTGGTTTAATGACTTCATTTGAGCTTGATTTGACTCAGATTAGAATAATTTTTGTAACATTGGGTTTTTCTTGTCAAGTCGGTCGGTTCGACTGTAAGTTTAATGAAATTAAACTTCTGGATGAGTTTTTACTAGGTTTGAATATTACTTACTCAAAAAGTCACCTCAAGATTTATGTAATGCCTCGAGATTCGTGTTCGATGATAGAGATTTGTTGGTGATATATCAGTTGTCTCCCTATTTTCGAGTGAAATCACTTTGTCGTCGGAGAATATCAAGATCTAATACTTTTTTGTTTTTGTCGTGTATTATTATATACATTGGAGTATATATTATATTACTGTAAGAATGTATATAAGAATAATATAAACCTTTATATTTTTATGTAATTAAACACAACTCAGTTATTTGGGGTTTTTTCTTTACACAGCGGGTGACGGGTTTGATCCCTACGCAAGACAAAAAAATTAATTTTTTTTTAAGACAACAATTTTCTTAATTATTATTATTTTGAAAGAATTTGGGAGGCTAAAAGATGGGAAGTTGAAAGATTTTTTTTTTATTTTGAATAAAGAAGACAGAAAATCAAATGATAAAAGAATTTAAGTGGATTTCAATTTTTTTCTAAAATATATTTATCAAATGTTACAACCTCATACGTATTAATATAAAAAATAATGAAAAATTTTTACTTTTCAATTATAAAAAATAATGAAAAATTTTTACTTTTCAATTATTTTTATTCAAGGTTGAATACCAAAGGCTAGATGGCGAAAAACCAAAGGATGGAAGGCGGAAGGACAAACGATAAGAGAATCATGACAGATTTCAGTTTTTTTTTATAGCACATATTTATCAAATGTTACAGCTCAAAATTACAAAAAATAATGGGAAATTCTAGCTTTTTGTTTTTTTATATAAGCTAAAAAACTAAAAACTAGAAGACGGAAAGTTTAAGGATGGAAGACGGAAGGCCAGATGACAAGAGAATTATGGCTGATTTAAGTTTTTGTTTTAATCCAACTGATTTTAATATTAAGGCTCATCTCAAGCCTATAAATAGAAGCCAATGAGAGGAGAAAGATAGTGGCGTCCACATCCCTGCCTAGCAGATGAACTAAGATTTCTCAAATTTATCCCCATTCTACATAGTAGAAGAGCAACGAGATATTCTTTCACGTTGCAAAAAAAGAAAGAAAGTTGTCCATGTCCTACGTAGCAGGTGAATAACAATATCTTATTTCTTGTTGCGACGAAGAGGAAAGTCATCCTAGTCCTACATAGCAAGCGAGCAATGTGATTTTCTTTCACGTTGTGGCGAAGAAGAAAGCATCCTCATCCTATATGACAGACGAGCAAAGAGATCTTCTTTCGAATTACGGTGAAGAGAAAAGTCATCTCAATCCAGCGTAGCTGACGAGCAACAAGATATTCTTTCACGTTGTGACAAAGAGGAAAGTTGTCTTCATCATGCATAGGAGGTGAGCAACAAGATCTTCTTTCTCGTTGTAGCGAAGAGGAAAGTGATCCCCGTCCTACGTAGAATGTAAGAAACAGGATCTGCTTTCTTGTACGGTGAAGAGGAAATTCATCCCATTATGTGTAGCAGACGAGCAACGGGATCTTCTTTCACATTGTAGCGAAGAGGAAAGTCATCCCCGTACTGCATAGCAGACGAGCAATGGGATCTAATTTATCGTTGCGGTGTTGAGGAAAGTCGTCCCCATTCTGCTTGGCAGACGAGCAACGAGATCTTCTTTCACGTTGCAGTGTAGTAGAAATTTTTCCCCGTCTTGCATAGCAAGAAAATAACAGTATCTTCTTTCTCTTTGCGACGAAGAGGAAAGTCATCCACGTTCTGCGTAGCAAATGATCCCAAAAATTATAGTTGTGTAAAATTAATGAAGATGACTATGCTTTGTAGCGATGCCAAAAATTTGGTTTGTTATATATTAATAAAGTGCTAAAAATCATCAACCTGAAACAAAACTTGAAAAATACTTTCCTTTAAAGTGCAATATCACCAAAAATTAGTATAAAATATAGGTCTAAAAATGCATAAATTTTTGGTGCATCAAAATCCCCCAAACTTAATGTTACTTGTCCTCAAGTAACTCTTTTACTATAAAAAAATATGACTTATACTGAAGTATTTGACTTTTAGATTTCCATATTTTTGTCTACTAAATATAATGACATCACTTAAGAAAATTCTAAAATATCATAAGTTAATAATAAAGGTATAAGAATATCTAATAGTCAAGTCTAAGCTTTCTGATTTTCTATTTTTTTCAAAGAAAATTGCAAATTGTCATATTAAACCCACTTAGAATATCCCTATGAAAAACAACTTCATGAAAACTTTATTAGTAAATATGCTAATACTTAAATATAAGTTTAGAAAATGTAGCCAAGCCTTCTTCCTCAAGTTGATTTAAGTGAATCCAATTTTTGATTAGGCATCTCCTCAAGCTTCTCCTCACATCTTTTTCTTTTCTTTCCTTTTTTTTTCTTTTCTTTCAGGATCATTTTCAATCCTTTCTCCTTTTTTTTATGTGAGGACTACTATCTATATAGCCTTTAATGATTTTGAACTTCACTATTCTCTTCTTAAAGTAAAAAACTTTTCACATTCCTTTACTTTATAAATTCGTATTAGCTTTTAAAATTTTCATAAAATTTTATTCTTTTCTTCTTACATGAAACTCTAAGATTCTTAATACTTCAAAAATAAAAATTTCTTTACTTACAATGGAAAAACATAGTCTTATTCTCTCCTACCAAATATATTAATCTCTAGAATTAACANAATTATTTTAAAACCATTAATTGGGGCTTAAAATTAGTGAGTTATGATCTCCCAAAAAATCAAACCCCTCACTTTAATATTTTTTTTTTATTTAAANTAGACGTAAGAATACATTATAAGTGGATGATTACAGAGACACCATTGTCCCACAAACAAGAAAGTGCTACTAAGTTTTCTAGTTACAATGTCGACTGACAACATCCAGTCGGTGGTGGTTGATGGTGATCGGTGGTGCTCAATACTTGTCAGCATTTGATTGCGGTTGATGGTGGTTAACAACGAAAGTAGTGCTTGAATGCAGTTGGTTGTTGTCGATGGCGGTCGACAGTGTTCGACTACGATCAGGAGCGATTAGCGAGGGTCGGTAGCGGTTGTCGATGACGATCGGCGGGGGTTGACGGCCGCTGGCAACAATTGACAATGACAGGGGGGGGGTTGGGCTTCAGCTCATTCTGAAAGCTTTAAATTCCCTCTTAAGCCTCCATCCCTCTCTCATGAGAAGAGTGTGATTTTATTTATACTGTTCTGGATGCAATGAATGTAGGAATATTAACCACTTTAATCGTACGGTCGGAAGGGCTTCCTACAAGCATATGTAGTTTGATGGACATTTGAGCGCTTAACGATGTCGGAATTGAGCAGTCTTAGACTCGTTGGATTTATCTTGTCGAGATGCTCGATTCAATTATAGGCTTGCTAGATTCAACATCCGTTTAATCTTTCAAATATGCCTAAAAAAATTTCAATAGTGGTTTAATGACTTCATTTGAGCTTGATTTGACTCAGATTAGAATAATTTTTGTAACATTGGGTTTTTCTTGTCAAGCCAGTCGGTTCGACTGTAAGTTTACTGAAATTAAACTTCTGGATGAGTTTTTACGAGATTTGAATATTGCTTACTCGAAAAGTCACCTCAAGATTTATTTAATGCCTCGAGATTCGTGTTGGATGATGGAGATTTGTTGGTGATATATCAATTGTCTCCCTATTTTCGAGTGAAATCACTTTGTCGTCGGAGAATATCAAGATCTAATACTTTTTTGTTTTTTTCGTGTATATATATACATAGGAGTATATATTATATTACTGTAAGAATATATATAATAATAATATAAACCTTTATATTTTTATGTAATTAAACACAACTCAGTTATTTGGGGTTTTTTCTTTACGCAGCGGGTGATGGGTTTGATCCCTGCGCAAGACAAAAAAAATTAATTTTTTTTGAGACAACAGTTTTCTTAATTATTATTATTTTGAAAGAATTTGGGAGGCTAAAAGATGGGAATTTGAAAGATTTTTTTTTTTTTACTTTTCAATTATTTTTATTCAAGGTTGAATACCAAAGGCTAGATGGCGAAAAACCAAAGGATGGAAGGCGGAAGGACAAACGATAAGAGAATTATGACAGATTTCAATTTTTTTTTATAGCACATATTTATCAAATGTTACAGCTCAAAATTACAAAAAATAATGAGAAATTCTAGCTTTTTGTTTTTTTTATATAAGATAAAATACTAAAAACTAGAAGACGGAAAGTTTAAGGACGGAAGACGGAAGGCCAGATGGCAAGAGAATTATGGCAGATTTAAGTTTTTTTTTTAATCCAACTGCTTTTAATATTAATGCTCATCTCAAGCCTATAAATAGAGGCCAATGAGAGGAGAAAGAAAGTGGCATCAACATCCCTGCCTAACAGATGAACTAAGATTTCCCAGCAGAAGAAATTCGTCCCCATCCTACATAGTAGACGAGCAACGAGATCTTCTTTCACGTTGCAAAAAAAAAGAAAGTTGTCCATGTCCTACGTAGCAGGTGAATAACAATATCTTATTTCATGTTGCGACGAAGAGGAAAGTCATCCTAGTCCTACATAGCAAGCGAGCAATGTGATCTTCTTTCATGTTGTGGCGAAAAAGAAAGCATCCTCATCCTATGTGACAGACGAGCAAAAGGATCTTTTTTCGAATTACGGCGAAGAGAAAAGTCATCTCAATCCTGCGTAGCTGACGAGCAACAAGATATTCTTTCACGTTGTGACAAAGAGGAAAATTGTCTTCGTCATGCATAGGAGGTGAGCAACAGGATCTTCTTTCTCATTGTAGCGAAGAGGAAAGTGATCCCCGTCCTACGTAGAATGTAAGCAACGTAATCTGCTTTCTTGTACGGTGAAGAGGAAAGTCATCCCATTATGTGTAGCAGACGAGCAACAGGATCTTCTTTCACATTGTAGCGAAGAGGAAAGTCATCCCCGTACTGCATAGCAGACGAGCAATGGGATCTAATTTATCGTTGCGGTGTTGAGGAAAGTCGTCCCCATTCTGCTTGGCAGACGAGCAACGAGATCTTCTTTCACGTTGCAGTGTAGTAGAAATTTGTCCCCGTCTTACATAGCAAGAAAATAACAGTATCTTCTTTCTCTTTGCGACGAAGAGGAAAGTCATCCACGTTTTGCGTAGCAAGTGATCCCAAAAATAATAGTTGTATAAAATTAATGAAGATGACTATGCTTTGTAACGATGCCAAAAATTTGGTTCGTTATATATTAATAAAGTGCTAAAAATCATCAACCTGCAACAAAACTTGAAAAATACTTTCCTTTAAAGTGCAATATCACCAAAAATTAGATCAACAACCTGCAAGAAAACATCAAAATACCTTCCATTAAAGTGAAATATCACCAAAAATAGGTATAAAATATGGGTCTTAAAAATGCATATATTTTTGGTGCATCAAAATCCCCCAAACTTAAATGTTACTTGTCCTCAAGTAACTCTTTTACTATAAAAAAATATGACTTATACTGAAGTATTTGACTTTAGATTTCCATATTTTTGTCTACTAAATATAATGACATCACTTAAGAAAAATTTAAAATATCACAAGTTAATAATAAAGGTGTAAGAATATCTAATAGTCAAGTATAAGCTTTCCGATTTTCTATTTTTTTCAAAGAAAATTGCAAATTGTCATATTAAACCCCTTAGAATATCCCTATGAAAAACAACTTCATGAAAACCTTATTAGTAAATATGCTAATACTTAAATATAAGTTTAGAAAATGTAGCCAAGCCTTCTTCCTCAAGTTGATTTAAGTGAATCCAATTTTTGATTAGGCATCTCCTCAAGCTTCTCCTCACATCTTTTTCTTTTCTTTTCTTTCCTTTTTTTTTCTTTTCTTTCAGGATCATTTTCAATCCTTTCTCCTTTTTTTATGTGAGGACTACTATCTAGATAGCCTTTAATGATTTTGAACTTCACTATCATCTTCTTAAAGTAAAAAACTTTTCACATTCCTTTACTTTATAAATTCGTATTAGCTTTTAAAATTTTTCATAAAATTTTATTCTTTTCTTCTTACATGAAACTCTAAGATTCTTAATACTTTAAAAAAAAATTCCTTTACTTACAATGGAAAAACATAGTCTTATTCTCTCCTACCAAATAAATTAATCTCTAGAATTAACCTTTATTATTGAAAATTTTTACTTAAGCTTACTATATATTTAAAAACACAAATATAGTTATCCAAAGGTTAGGCTCTCTACCACCATAGGTCATGTTAAATTAAAATTTTAAAATATAGTTCATGAAGGACAAATAAAATTAAGTTTCTTTCTTTAAAAATGAATTTTTCTTCCCCCC
>JXCR01140284.1:45051-69289 GCA_002079205.1 Phalaenopsis hybrid cultivar | reverse complement strand
CCCAAACTTAAATTTTTAAGAGATTAAGCATGAAAAATTGAAATTATATGGTGAAAGAAAATAGATAATATATAAAGAAAAGCCTTACCTGTTGAAGGTTCTGATTTTGAAACTTAACTCTGAAATATGGCAGGTGCTAATATGAAATACTATAAAACTTTAAACATTAAATAACATTTAATATATATAAAAATATTTGCTGAGAAAGAGTTAACTAAAAATTAAAATAAAAAAAGTACTAAAAATAAATAACAATATGAAAAAAAAAAATCAATTTAACAAGATCTCTTCTGATTATAGTTCACAACACCACATTTAAATACAAATCAAGGTTTTACATTTAACTAACTAAATATAACAACAACAAAAAAATTCAACAAGCAATAATCTAAATAAAAGATCATAACTAAGACTAAACAGACATTCTCACTCATCATCATCATCATCATCTTTTTCTTCTATATCAAAGCTTTGCTGCTGATAAGGGGTAAAGATAGGGTGACTAGGAAACTGTTATGAGTGGTCACCCCTCATGTATCTTACCATAGCATCATCATATGCAACATCATATTCAAACTTTGACTTTGTTAAATTATCATTATGTGCATTTCTAGCCTCTAAATTTTCAATCTTGCTCTCCATCCTTAAAATATCTCCTTGTTGGAATCATCATTTGTTCCATAAGCTCCTGGAGAGTAGGGGTACTAGAAGTAGAAGGAATATCCCCACTTCTACTTTCTGATCTCCATCCAACATGAGATTCATAAGTTTTAATGTTTACTAGCCCAATAGGTTTAAGAGGCCAATTCTTTCTTTATCCAGTCTAAAATCAACTCCTGGCTGCTCACATAATGTGAAAATCAGGGTAGGGTGTGCTAATCCACCAGTTGTCTCACCCATAGCAATAGAACGAGTGTTCCTATAAATAATTGATCCAACATCTAGACTACCCATCTGTTTGATACAGAAGTTCAAAATAGCTCTGTCCTTAGTAACTTCACTATGGTGATTTGTAGGTATCATTCTGGAGAATATAAAGTAATGTCAAGCCTTGGATATCACATTTAACATAAAAGCATGGAAGATTACCTTAGCATTATTCTTCACTTTCCAAGCGCCTCTTCTATGAGTAAGAAATGAAATAAATTCATCCAAAGCCTCATTTGTATCGAAAAATACGTTGTACTCACAATGAAATGGTTCTCGTAACTGATAGAATTCATTAATCCTCCTCGGGGTGAATTCAACCATTTTACCACGAACATAGACATGGTCATTAGAAGTTTCCTCAAAATTTGCATTGAACTCCATGGCTATATCAGTAATGGCCTCGGTAGTAAAGTAATAGAAATTGTGCCACTGTCGAGGAACAATTCATCTCTCGACTTCACCATCCAGATTTTTGAATGCTCGATTCAGAATTATTTTTGTTTTATTCAGTAGGCTATTGAAATGAATGTTAGCTTTGTAGTTCATAAATTTTTGGTCATCATAATATGATTTCCTCTTTCCTTTGCTCATCCTTGGTGCCATTGTAATATAATAAAAATTGATAAAAAAGTGTAGCTCTTACCGAGAGAAGATGAAATCCAAACTCCTTTTGTCTTCTAATCCCTTTAAATCCAAGCGTTTGCAAGCCCTAGGGGTGTAAACCGAAGGTTGCAGGTGACCGAAAGGATAAAAATTGTGTTTTTACTGTGCAGTTCACGAAATTAAAGGGAATTGGGGGGTCTCGGGCGTTGTCGGCACCAGTGCCCAAAAATATAAAATTTTCTTAATTTTTGCACATCAGTTATTTCAAATTCCCTTTAAAGTCTAATTAGTCTTCTTTTTTCTTTTTTTTAGAAATAATAATCATCCTTAAATGGTCCACAAACAAATATTTTTACAAATAATACAAAAACAACTTTTATATATGAAATTCCAAATTTTTACAAATACATATTTTTAATCACACTCACACATACATTAAGCAAATCACACTCTAATTCAGTGTCAAAATCAAGCCACAACACTAGAACGTTGAAAACTAAACCACACATACAATTAAAGTTATAAGAGTTTTAAAGCAAAGCAAATCCAAAACACTTATTTTAAAAAACATAATTAATTTTAAACACTGGAAAATCCAACTTATTCAATTAGTGATCTTCATCTTTAGTACTATATCCTCCTCTAATATCTCCCATAGAATGATAATGGACATAAAAATTGTAGAAGGGTTGGTACGGAAATTGATCAGTTGAATTTTCATTGATCCATTCATTCTTCTTGAACATTTGCACCAAACCCGCTTCAATTATTCCTGTATGATCAAAGTGTTCCTTCATCCTCCAATCTAAGTGATAAAAAAGGTAATTAAGATTTCCTATTGTATTCATGATACTCTGAAGTTCTCTTTCTATTTTTTTCATTTTCTTCAAAAAAACTATTGAACTTGCAACTGTATAAGGCATTAAGGGTGTCAAAGCAGTGATGTTTGATCCGAGATAATATCTAATGCTTTATTTCCATTCTCAATATAGTTTCCATCAATAGGATCCATGGGCTCCCAAGATAATAACACTTTCTCCCAACTTTCATATGGCACTTGAGATTGACTGCAAAGTAAGAAGATAGTAGAGGGATGCCCCAGTCCATATATAGACCCATTCAGTATAATACCCATAATAGATTTAAAAATAATTGATCCCTGTAGGTATTAAAAAGGTTGGTTGAGGGGGTTCTGAAGTTGTTGGTTTCCATGATGGATATCTCAACATCCGTTTTAATTAATTTAATATATAATTTGGAAAAATAATATTTTAGATTTTTTTGAAAATACAAGACCGAACTGGTTTCATATCCTCAGTAATTTAAATAAACGAGCCTAATGTTGTAAATAATGTATTCATCCCAAAGGATAAACACTCTACTTACTGGTAATGCTCGATTAAATAAACTAAAGATTGTATGACATTCGTTTGGTCTGCGAAACCATTTTATTATAAGCCAACAAGTTTTCCTATTTAATACGAAAAATTAAATAAGGTTTATTTTAAGCTGGGTTCAGAAATGCTTAATATAAAGGCAAGCCCCTATAATTAACTACATCTTAGATATCCTAAGTCACCTAAGAAAACTTTCAATAAAAATCAGGGGACATTATCTTCAAGGAGTTCAAAGGACAAGGACTTTTCAACGAGATCAGACAAAGAGGTATGAAAGGGGAATGACTCAAATTTAGAATATTTTACTTTTGAATCCAAAGAAAGAGAGATTAGGGGATGTCATAGATCCGGAGGAGAACCTCAGTGACTTATCAAAACTATCCTACTATTAGGCTTCAGTTTTGGAGATTATAATTATCTGATGTTTCATCCTGCTAATTTTATTAATTAGGGCTTACATTCGTATAAAATGATCACACAAATAGTCTGGAAGATGTGAGGATTTAGGTCATGATGAACGACAACCTCAGAATCCTAAGACAAGTTAGGGCTTATAATGTGTAGCAGAGCTATACAAAAGCCTAAAGATAAGATTGAGGATCTATGTCGCACTAGGCAGACAACCTTGAAATCCTATGGCTTGTTGTTTAATTCTAAGGAATGATTTAGCTGATGTAGATATGTTTTGTTGTTGAAGATGACCGTGCTGCCCACAATACTAGCTCCAGGCTCCTCGACATATCAAGTTTAAGTTTTCTAATGTGTCAAGTTATGATGTCAAATCTAGTGTTTCCTATGGTTATGATTATTTAAATTTCATGGGGGATTAATAAAGTTGATTAGAGCAACACCAATTAGGATCCTACGGTTCCCTCGATCTGAAACCACTATTTTCTTTCGGATTCACTTAGTCCAAATGAATTTACTAAACTCAATCTAATGAGTTCCATACTTTCATTTATACCATGAGAAATTTCGTTAGCAAACGTAGGTTACATCCTGCAAGGGATTCTCGATTATCCGATAGAGATATTTTAATTTAGTTGCAATTTTTGTTTGTGATGTTTGTGATTAAATTTTGAGTTGTCTTATATTTTGAATTTTGTGGTGGTGAATTTTATCTTGTTTAATTTTTAAATTTTTGTTTTGGTTTCAGTTCTGTGGCTATCCGAAAAGTTTTAGTTTTGGCATGCAGGGTGACATTGTTGTTTAACATGCAAGTTTTTGAGCAGGAAAAATACAGTAAAGAAAGTGTAGGAAAAGAAGGCGCTGTAAACTATAAAAGCGTACCTGTCGAGTCTTCTCATTCCCCCACCTAAAAGTTCAGTACTTGCAAGGCATATTTATATATATAATTTTGCAGGAATTAAAACATGTTAGTAGAAAAAGTAGGAAGTACAAGTTTAAGGTGTGTTTACCAGATCCAATGTCATATTTTTATGGGTCCTATTTATTTAAGTGTATAGAAGGTTTCTTAATTAAGGCATAATGAGTTTAATCATACTTCAAGATATCCAAAAGAGTATGAGAAAGGTCCAGGGACCAGGCCCCAGACATCTCACAATCCCTTAAAAATTCCCGAGTTTGTTCAAACTCATTACGTTGCTTAATAATTCATCTTTATCATACCCTTATGCCCAATGAATTGATGTTCTAACCAACCCTAAGGATGGGGTAATTATTACTTGATATTTTATTTATAAATTAGCATTTTAATTTTAAAGATGGGCTTGTAATGTTTTAAAAGTTTTAAATTAATTATAGGTCATTTCCTAAACCTCATTAAAAAAAATTTGATTAAGCCTAGTTCACTACTATGCCCTTAAAAAAAATAATGGGTAGGTTTGTAATTTTAGAGAAAGATTTACATGTTTATACCTTAATCCTTATCATAAATTATAAATTATTTTAAAACCATTAATTGGGGCTTAAAATTAGTGAGTTATGATCTCCCAAAAAATCAAACCCCTCACTTTAATATTTTTTTTTTATTTAAGCACTCTTCCAAATTTCATTAATTTTAAGAAAATTACAAATTTATCCTTTATAAGACCAAAGTGAGGTTGGTTACTACCATTTATCCCTTTCATATTCCAATCATTAAAACATATCAATTAAGATTATTTGTTGTCGATTTAGCCCTTTGATTAAGCCTAAATATTAATTAAGCCTTAAATTCCAAAATTACCCTTTTGCCCTTAAGGCCTTAATACCCTATAATTCATTAAATTAGACTCAAATGACTTGAAAATTTCATGTTACTCCACTCATGGGTTAATTAGAACCTGAAAGGAGAAAATGTGACTTTTCTGAATTTATTTATTTTATAATTATTTTTAATGTAAAAATAGAGATTTTCAATTAAAATTTAATAACTCAACCAAAACAAAACTTCTATCCTTAAGAAAATTATTAGAAGTTTACCTAGGCTAGAGGACCACTTGAACCAATTTTTATGATTTTTAGAGGTTTAATTTAATTATTAGAGTTATTTGTTTATTTTGGGCATTAATTAAATTTAAAATATTATTTAAGAGAAAATTATGTTTTTATTTTTATTAATCTCTCTTGTTCAAACTCATTACGTTGCTTAATAATTCATCTTTATCATACCCTTATGCCCAATGAATTGATGTTCTAACCAACCCTAAGGATGGGGTAATTATTACTTGATATTTTATTTATAAATTAGCATTTTAATTTTAAAGATGGGCTTGTAATGTTTTAAAAGTTTTAAATTAGTTATAGGTCATTTCCTAAACCTCATTAAAAAAAATTTGATTAAGCCTAGTTCACTACTATGCCCTTAAAAAAAATAATGGGTAGGTTTGTAATTTTAGAGAAAGATTTACATGTTTATACCTTAATCCTTATCATAAATTATAAATTATTTTAAAACCATTAATTGGGGCTTAAAATTAGTGAGTTATGATCTCCCAAAAAATCAAACCCCTCACCTTAATATTTTTTTTTTTTATTTAAGCACTCTTCCAAATTTCATTAATTTTAAGAAAATTACAAATTTATCCTTTATAAGACCAAAGTGAGGTTGGTTACTACCATTTATCCCTTTCATATTCCAATCATTAAAACATATCAATTAAGATTATTTGTTGTCGATTTAGCCCTTTGATTAAGCCTAAATATTAATTAAGCCTTAAATTCCAAAATTACCCTTTTGCCCTTAAGGCCTTAATACCCTATAATTCATTAAATTAGACTCAAATGACTTGAAAATTTCATGTTACTCCACTCATGGGTTAATTAGAACCTGAAAGGAGAAAATGTGACTTTTCTGAATTTATTTATTTTATAATTATTTTTAATGTAAAAATCGAGATTTTCAATTAAAATTTAATAACTCAACCAAAACAAAACTTCTATCCTTAAGAAAATTATTAGAAGTTTACCTAGGCTAGAGGACCACTTGAACCAATTTTTATGATTTTTAGAGGTTTAATTTAATTATTAGAGTTATTTGTTTATTTTGAGCATTAATTAAATTTAAAATATTATTTAAGAGAAAATTATTTTTTTATTTTTATTAATCTCTCTGAGTCTATAAAACCTAAAANATTATTACTTGATATTTTATTTATAAATTAGCATTTTAATTTTAAAGATGGGCTTGTAATGTTTTAAAAGTTTTAAATTAGTTATAGGTCATTTCCTAAACCTCATTAAAAAAAATTTGATTAAGCCTAGTTCACTACTATGCCCTTAAAAAAAATAATGGGTAGGTTTGTAATTTTAGAGAAAGATTTACATGTTTATACCTTAATCCTTATCATAAATTATAAATTATTTTAAAACCATTAATTGGGGCTTAAAATTAGTGAGTTATGATCTCCCAAAAAATCAAACCCCTCACCTTAATATTTTTTTTTTTTATTTAAGNCCCCCCCCCCAACTTAAATTTTTAAGAGATTAAGCATGAAAAACTGAAGTTATATGGTGAAAGAAAACAAATAATATATAAAGAAAAGTCTTACCTGTTGAAGGTTCTGATTTTGAAACTTAACTCTGAAATATGGCATGTGCTAATATGAAATACTATAAAACTTGAAACATTAAATAACATATAATATATATAAAAATATTTGTTGAAAAAGAGTTAACTAAAAATTAAAATAAAAAAAAGTACTAAAAATAAATAACAACATGAAAAAAAAATCAATTTAACAAGATCTCTTCTGATTATAGTTCACAACACCACATTTAAATACAAATCAAAGTTTTACATTTAACTAACTAAATATAACAACAACAACAAAATTCAACAAGCAATAATCTAAATAAAAGATCATAACTAAGACTAAACAGACATTCTCACTCATCATCATCATCATCATCTTCTTCTTCTATATCAAAGCTTTGTTGCTGATAAGGGGTAAAGATAGGGTGACTAGGAAATTGTTATGAGTGGTCACCCCTCATGTATCTTATCATAGCATCATCATATACAACATCATATTCAAACTTTGACTTTATTAAATTATCATTATGTGCATTTCTAGCCTCTAAATTTTCAATCTTGCTCTCCATCCTTAAAATATCTCCTTATTGGAATCATCATCTGTTCCATAAGCTCCTAGAGAGTAGGGGTACTAGAAGTAGAAGGAATATCCTCACTTCTACTTTCTGATCTTCATCCAACATGAGATTCATAAGTTTTAATTTTTCCTAGCCCAATAGGCTTAAGAGGCCAATTCTTTCTTCATCCAGTCTAAAATCAACTCCTGCCTACTCACATAATGTGAAAATCAGGGTAGGGTGTGCTAATCCACCAGTTGTCTCACCCATAGCAATAGAACAAGTGTTCCTATAAATAATAGATCCAACATCTAGACTACCCATCTGTTTGATACAAAAGTTCAAAATAGCTCTGTCCTTAGTAACTTCACTATGGTGATTTGTAGGTATCATTCTGGAGAATATAAAGTAATGTCAAGCCTTGGATATCACATTTAACATAAAAGCAGGGAAGATTACCTTAGCATTATTCTTCACTTTTCAAGCGCCTCTTCTATGAGTAAGAAATGAAATAACTTCATCCAAAGCCTCATTTGTATCGAAAAATACGTTGTACTCACAGTGAAATGGTTCTCGTAACTGATAGAATTCATTAATCCTCCTCGGGGTGAATTCAACCATTTTACCACGAACATAGACGTGGTCATCAGAAGTTTCCTCAAAATTTGCATTGAACTCCATGACTATATCAGTAATGGCCTCGGTAGTAAAGTAATAGAAATTGTGCCACTGTCGAGGAACAATTCATCTCTCGACTTCACCACCCAGATTTTTTAATGCTCGATTCAGAATTATTTTTGTTGTATTCAGTAGGCTATTGAAATGAATGTTAGCTTTGGAGTTCATAAATTTTTGGTCATCATAATATGATTTCCTCTTTTTTTTGCTCATCCTTGGTGCCATTGTAATATAATAAAAATTGATAAAAAGTGTAGCTCTTACCGAGAGAAGATGAAATCCAAACTCCTTTTGTCTTCTAATTCCTTTAAATCCAAGCGTTTGCAAGCCCTAGGGGTGTAAACCGATAAAGGTGACTAAACGGATAAAAATTGTGTTTTTATTGTGTAGTTCACGAAATTAAAGGGATTTGGGGGGTCTCGGGCGCTGTCGGCACCAGTGCCCAAAAATATAAAATTTTCTTAATTTTTGCACATCAGTTATTTCAAATTCCCTTTAAAGTCTAATTAGTCTTCTTTTTTCTTTTTTTAAAAAATAATAATCATCCTTCTGATGACCACATCTATGTTCGTGGTAAAATGGTTGAAAACAAATGTTTTTACAAACAATACAAAAACAACTTTTATATATGAAATTCCAAATTTTTACAAATACATATTTTTAATCACACTCACACATACATTAAGCAAATCACACTCTAATTCAGTGTCAAAATCAAGCCACAACACTAGAACGTTGAAAACTAAACCACACATACAATTAAAGTTATAAGAGTTTTAAAGCAAAGCAAATCCAAAACAATTATTTTAGAAAACATAATTAATTTTAAAAACTGGAAAATCCAACTTATTCAATTAGTGATCTTCATCTTTAGAACTATATCCTCCTCTAATATCTCCCATAGAATGGTAATGGACATAAAAATTGTAGAAGGGTTGGTACAAAAATTGATACATTGAATTTTCATTGATCCATTCATTCTTCTTGAACATTTGCACCAAACTAGCTTCGATTATTCCTGTATGATCAAAGTGTTCCTTCATCCTCTAATCTAAGTGATCAAAAAGGTAATTAAGATTTCCTATTGTATTCATGATAGTCTGAAGTTCTCTTTATATTTTTTTTATTTTCTTCAAAAAAACTATTTAGCTTACAACTGTATAAGGCATTAAGGGTGTCAAAGCATGTGATGTTTGATCTGAGATAATATCTAATGCTTTATTTCCATTCTCAATATAGTTTCCATCAATATGATCCATGGGCTCCCAAGGTAATAACACTTTCTCCCAACTTTCATATGGCACTTGAGATTGACTGCAAAGTAAGAAGATAGTAGAGGGATGCCCCAGTCCATATATAGGCCCATTCATTATAATACCCATAATAGATTTAAAAATAATTGATCCCTGTAGGTATTAAAAGGGTTGGTTAAGGAGGTTCTGAAGTTGATGGTTTCCATGATGGATATCTCAACATCCATTTTAATTAATTTAATATATAATTTGGAAAAATAATATTTTAGATTTTTTTGAAAATACAAGACCAAACTGGTTTCATATCCTCAGTAATTTAAATAAACGAGCCTAATAATGTAAATAATGTATTCATCCCAAAGGATAAACACTCTACTTACTGGTAATGCTCGATTAAATAAACTAAAGATTGTATGACATCCGTTTGGTCTGCGAAATCATTTTATTATAAGCCGACAAGTTTTCCAATTTAATACGAAAAATTAAATAGGGTTTATTTTAAGATGGGTTCAGAAATGTTTAATATAAAGACAAGCCCCTATAATTAACTACATCTTAGATATCCAAAGTCACCTAAGAAAACTTTCAATAAAAATCAGGGGACATTATCTTCAAGGAGTTGAAAGGACAAGGACTTTTCAACGAGATCAGACAAAGAGGTATGAAAGGGGAATGACTCAAATTTAGAATATTTTACTTTTGAATCCAAAGAAAGAGAGATTAGGGGATGTCATAGATCCGGAGGAGAACCTCAGTGACTTCTCAAAACTATCCTACTATTAGGCTTCAATTTGGGAGATTAGAATTATCTGATGTTTCATCCTGCTAATTTTATTAATTAGGGCTTACATTCATATAAAATGATCACACAAATAGTCTGGAAGATGTGAGGATTTAGGTCATGATGAACGACAACCTCAGAATTCTAAGACAAGTTAGGGCTTATATTGTGTAGCAGAACTATACAAAAGCTTAAAGATAAGATTGAGGATCTATGTCGCACTAAGCAGACAACCTTGAAATCCTATAGATTGTTATTTAATTCTAAGGAATGATTTAGCTGATGTAGATATGTTTTGTTGTTAAAGATGACCGTGCTGCCCACAATACTAGCTCCAGGCTCCTCGACATATCAAGTTTAAGTTTTGTAATGTGTCAAGTTATGATGTCAAATCTAGTGTTTCCTATGGTTATGGTTCTTTAAATTTCATGGGGGATTAATAAAGTTGATTAGAGCAACAACGGTTAGGATCCTACGGTTCCCTCGATCTGAAACCACTATTTTCTTTCGGATTCACTTAGTCCAAATGAATTTAATAAACTCAATCTAATGAGTTCCATACTTTCATTTATACCATGAGAAATCTCGTTAGCAAACGTAGGTTACATCCTTCAAGGGATTCTCGATTATCCGATAGAGACATTTTAATTTAGTTGCAATTTTTGTTTTGTGATGTTTGTGATTAAATTTTGAGTTGTCTTATATTTTGAATTTTGTGGTGGTGAATTTTATCTTGTTTAATTTTTAAATTTTTGTTTTGGTTTCAGTTTTGTGGCTATCCAAAAAGTTTTAGTTTTGACATGCAGGGTGACATTGTTGTTTAACATGCAAGTTTGTGAGCAGGAAAAATACAGTAAAGAAAGTGTAGGAAAAGAAGACGTTGTAAACTATAAAAGCGTACCTGTCAAGTCTTCTCATTCCCCCACCTAAAAGTTCAGTACTTGTAAGGCATATTTATATATATAATTTTGCAAGAATTAAAAAATGTTAGTAGGAAAAGTAGGAAGTGCAAGTTTAAGGTGTGTCTACCAGATCCAATGTTATATCTTTATGGGTCCTATTTATTTTAGTGTATAGAAGGTTTCTTAATTAAGGCATAATGAGTTTAATCATAGTTCAAGATATCCAAAAGAGTATGAGAAAGGTCCAGGGACCAGGCCCCAAAGATCTCACAATCCCTTAAAAATTCCCGAGTTTGTTCAAACTCATTACGTTGCTTAATAGCTCGTCTTTATCATACCCTTATGCTCAATGAACTGATGTTCTAACCAACCCTAAGGATGGGGTATTTATTACTTGATATTTTATTTATAAATTAGCATTTTAATTTTAAAGATGGGCTTGTAATGTTTTAAAAGTTGTAAATTAGTTATAGGTCATTTCCTAAACCACATTAAAAAAAAAATTTGATTAAGCCTAGTTCACTACTATGCCCTTAAAAAAAATAATGGGTAGGTTTGTAATTTTAGAAAAAGATTTACATGGTTATACCTTAATCCTTATCATAAATTATAAATTATTTTAAAACCATTAATTGGGGCTTAACATTAGTGAGTTATGATCTCCCAAAAAATCAAACCCCTCACCTTAATATCTTTTTTATTTTAACACTCTTGCAAATTTCATTAATTTTAAGAAAATTACAAATTTATCCTTTATAACACCAAAGTGAGGTTGGTTACTACCATTTATCCCTTTCATATTCCAATCATTAAAACATATCAATTAAGATTATTTGTTGTCGATTTAGCCCTTTGATTAAGCCTAAATATTAATTAAGTCTTAAATTCCAAAATACCCTATAATTCATTAAATTAGACTCAAATGACTTGAAAATTTTATGTTACCCCACTCATGGGTTAATTAGAACCTGAAAGGAGAAAATGTTATTTTTCTGAATTTATTTATTTTATAATTATTTTTAATGTAAAAATAGGGATTTTCAATTAAAATTTAATAACTAAACCAAAAAAAAACTTCTATCCTTAAGAAAATTATTAGAAGTTTACCTAGGCTAGAGGACCACTTAAACCAATTTTTATGATTTTTAGAGGTTTAATTTAATTATTAGAGTTATTTGTTTATTTTGAACATTAATTAAATTTAAAATATTATTTAAGAGAAAATTATGTTTTATATTTTTATTAATCTCTCTGAGTCTATAAAACCTAAAAAAATAAGTTTCATATTTTTGTGATTTATATTTTAATTATTAGAATTATTTTAGTGAAAAATTAAAGAAAATTCTTTTTTAAGCCTTTAAAATTGATACCTTGACTTAGAAAATTAGGAAAATCATTTTATTTGATTCCAAGTGATCAAGGGGGAAAATGTGACATTTANTTTTTGTGATTTATATTTTAATTATTAGAATTATTTTAGTGAAAAATTAAAGAAAATTCTTTTTTAAGCCTTCAAAACTGATACCTTGACTTAGAAAATTAGGAAAATTATTTTATTTGATTCCAAGTGATCAAGGGGGAAAATGTGAAATTTAAGTGTGTTTTTAGAATTTTGCAATTTTTATGATTTTTAATTAATTTTTAATTATTTAAATGCTAAAAAATAGCTAAAAAATTAAGTATTTATTTTAATTCTAATTTTATTTTTCTTAGGTTCCTCTGGTCATAAGGAGCTCCCAAAACCAATTTGGTGATTTTTAAAGTTATAATTTAATTATTATAATTATTTTAATGGAAAAAATGCAATTTCACTTGATTAATCTATTTTAGTGGTCAAATTAATTCCAATTGCCTTGAAATTTTTCTGGGGAGTTCCTCTAACTATAAATTATAGTATAGAATAATATTTATGCCATTTACAATTATAATTACTCTAAATTAATTTTATTTCATTTTTTAGGGTTGGTGATAATTATGATCATTTTTAATGAGTTAAACCAAGTTTACATTTTTCCTAAGGTCCTCTAACTACAGTGAACTTACCAAAACAAATTTTATATTTTTATGATGAGTATTTTAATTTTTATAGTTATTTTACCGAAGCAGGGACCATTAACTTGAAAACTAGATATCTTTGGTTAGAGATGTCCCCTAACCTTGGAAAAATCAGGGGAGATGCCTAACAATAGATACATCAGAACCCCTATGGTCCCATGTCATGGTGAAATGTTTAGGCAAATGGTGAATTCAAATAAGAAAAACACTATTTAATTTTTTTAAAATTATACATTCATAAAAAAATATGAAACCATTTCCAGATTGCTCTTCTCTATTCACTGAGCAAGAGGATGTTTTTAATTTGTTTTTGTAATTTTTTTACACAAAGATATGAATTTTTGAAGTTATGAATATTGAGTAAATAAAATAAAGCCCTTTTTATCTACTTAAGTGATGCAGCACGGCGCAAAACTAGGCAGATCTAAAAAGTGCAAGTGTCATGCTCCTATTCGACGCTGCCACCTGAGTCAGCTGTCATGCGTTCCACTGTTCTGCTCTATCCAGCCGTCCGACGAGATCTAGAGCTTCCATTCAATACATGCAGAAACGGATGACATTCGTTCATCGTCCTGAGTCCCTAGCCCGAGGACTGTTTAACTTCTAGCCTTAATAACTCGCTCGATACTTAAATAAATTAAGTGCAGTTTGTTCCTATAGACTCGTCTCGACTAGGAGAACATATTCATACGATTGATCAAGCTTTAAATTGAGTTTATGAGCATGGATAATTAAATGAAGCTGGGTTTAAAAGAAGAGTTCAATAACTTTTTCCAAGAGGTGTGGCCTCGATTGGGTGCTTCCAAAAGCTTGCCTTGAGTCCAAAGAGCTCCTAGATGAAGTCCTAAGTTGTGGTGAAATGCCTAGGTATGATTTCGAGCAATGCCATTTAGGGGTTTGATCAAATTACACCCTAGGGTGGTCTAGTGATGGGGCTTTTATGGGGGATCCTCTTCTCTCACTCAGGGGATGGTGTGGGTGCAAGGAATTTGACTTTGGTGGAGTTCTAAGAGGTGTCCTATTTCAGACTTGATTTTAAACTCTGAAATTGAGCTCGGGCAGTGGGTTTGAGGGCTTTAGGATAGTTGTATTGAACTTAGTGGGCCTTGAAGAAGCCCTGGGATAAATTTGACAGAGTCTCCCCAAGGAATTTCAAGCTCTCCCCTCTTGGTCGTGGAGGGTGAGTTTAAGTAGAAGAGAAAGGAGAGGCCATCAGGGGCAATTGGTGGGTGCCATAAGTTGCTTATGTGGAGGGCAGAAGTGTGCAAAAATCTAATTGGGATGAGACAGCTTGGATGAGTTTAATTTTTTGTTTTAACCAATGGGTAGCTTTTGGATTTGGATTTTCCGGCGGAGAAGGTGGCCGGCCAGCCAGGCAGGGGTCACCATCTGGCTCAGGGAGGTCTGGGCTTAGGTTTGGTGAAGTCAATTGGAGTTGGCCATGTGTAAAAGTCTTGGATTAAAGAGGATTGGGGAAAGGGTCATTTTGGGTCAAATTGGGTAAAGTCATGGTTTGGGGCTGGGTTCACCCACCAAGGAAGGTTTGGGTGCTGAGGAGAATCTGGTGGTTCAGCTGAAGTGGTGTGGAGAGGTCCCAATCCAAGGGATTTTGGCTAAGCATGGGTTTAAGTGTGTCATTAAAAAGGTTAAAAACCTTTTTAAAGAGGCTTAAAAGTGGCTTGTCCTCTTGCCATTAATAGCTTGATGAGGTGGCAAGGCTCTCATGGCTCACCTATGACTAGGGAGTGGCTTCATGGCTTCATTGTGGCTTGGCTCTCTTTCATGAGAAAGGATTTTGGAATTATGGGGTATTTTTGTGGATTTTGTCATGAGGCTTGATTTGGAATGATTTGATCATAAATTTAAAACTTAGGGAATGATTTTGATTGAATGGATGATGAGGGGAAATTGTTATGTGGGCTTTTAATTGAATTTGGGCTTTCAAAAGTAAACATGGTGGGCTTGGGCTTTTAAAAGTAAGGGTGAATTTGGGATAAAATTTGGATCCATTGAATGTTGAATTTGATGTAGGAATATGTCATGAAGGATTTGGAAGAATTTCAAGTGGTTTTGAATTGAATTGAAAGACAAATTTTGTGGATTTAGACATATGGTCAAGATTGTGGCTTTTTGATTTGGGTAAAATTGGGCTTGTTATTGGGTCAAATTGGGCTTGAATTTTATTTAGATTGGGATTGGGGGTACTAAAGTTTGGTTTGGAATTGAAATTGGGCAATATTGGAGTCAATTGGGCCGAGATTGAGGCTAATTTAGGGAAATTGGGCCATTAAGGACAAATTTTGGGCTTTTAGTCAAATTGGGTAAAATTAGTCAAATTGAGTCATGTGATGGTTAAAAATTGAAATTGGGAATATTTGGGAATTTTTGGATTTTTTGGGTCTTGAGGGGCATTTTGGTATTTTTTGGCAATTTTGGGGGGTATTTTAGGAATTTGGTGATTTTGGTGAATTTTGGCCAATTTAGGTAGTGGTGAATGGTTTGAGATGATTTTTGTGCAAATTTTGGTAATTTTGGGATTTTTGGCAAAAATTAGGGCTGTAGGGGTATTTTGGTAATTTGGTGATTTTGGGCTAGAATGAGCAAGTAAGCTATGAAGCGATGCCAAACCAATAAGAGTCATGTGAGGACTCATTTTGGATGCTCAATATGCTGGTTCTAACCCTCTTAGCTAAAGATTAGGGTAATAGGTTCATTCATATGAGCTTTCCAAAAGGAATCATGAGACCAAATCAAGGGGTCTTAGGGTTTAGGATATGTAAGAAAGTTTAGTGAGTACAGGCCATCTCAACCAAAACCAGACCACCCAGGGTTAGTCCTAAGGTCTGACCATCCTATGGGAGTCCCCTTGAGTTCCCCCATACTGATCCCACCTAATAAGTGCTTGAGGTTAAGACCAATATGTGGAACTTCAAGTTGAGCAAAGAAGAGTTTAGAATTTCTAATGGTGAGGGTTCCGTTTCTAGTCCTCTAGGAATAGTCAATAGGAAAATCCTATGGCTAGACCCTAGGATACTAAAGAAGAAAAAAAACTAGACCTCAACCAAAATAAGGTCAACAATCTCACATCAATGGGATTTCTCATTTGAATGCAATAGAATAAAAATGCCATTATTTAGATATAGGATTTAGCAATGAAGCAGAGAAACTAGCGTACCCCTCATCTCTGATTTCCCAATTATCATTTTCATCCATCAGAAATTGGTATACATCATACATGATATTCTTCATTGGTATAAAGTTTGTATAATGACAGATCGTCACGCTTTTATCATAAACATATCGTTAATTTGCGATGGATTAAATGGTACGCCCTTACCTCGAACGAAGACAACTCCTTGGTTAATTCATTGTAGGTTAGCGTAAAATTTTTTTACCATTGGAACAAAAACTGCAGCGGTAGTGTAGCATAGAACTTCCCAATGTCTCTGTACTATTATTTTTCTCAATCTGTGAACTTGGATTACTCAATTCATGATTTACAAAGCCTCTCTTCTTGATAAGTTTCTTCATAGTGATGACTTTGTTGTATAATCTCTGCACGTCAAAACTGATGATCTTCCTTCTATTGAAACCCCATAGCTTGAAGTATTTTTGGAATTGGAAGCCATGGATTTTAAAATCTGGAAGTTTCTGGTCATCCAAAATGGTTTTCATGCTTTTAAAAATACCTCTAGGCAGTTATTTTGAAGTGAAATTCCGACAAAAACTGCCAAACTCTTCATGAACTGCCGAAACTGCACTGGACGTTGTCGGCACCACTGATGGCGCCGTCGACACCATGGCTCTATAAAAAGGGCGTCGTCAGTGCCAAAGCCAAAGTTGCGCCTGCTTTNTCTAATTTTATTTTTCTTAGGTTCCTCTGGTCATAAGGAGCTCCCAAAACCAATTTGGTGATTTTTAAAGTTGTAATTTAATTATTATAATTATTTTAATGGAAAAAATGCAATTTCACTTGGTTAATTTATTTTAGTGGTCAAATTAATTCCAATTGCCTTGAAATTTTTATGGGGAGTTCCTCTAACTATAAATTATAGTATAAAATAATATTTATGCCATTTACAAATATAATTACTCTAAATTCATTTTATTCCATTTTTTAGGGTTGGTGATAATTATGATCATTTTTAATGAGTTGAACCAAGTTTACATTTTTTTTAGGGTCCTCTAACTACAGTGAACTTACCAAAACAAATTTTATATTTTTATGATGAGTATTTAAATTTTTATAGTTATTTTACCAAAGCAGGGACCATTAACTTGAAAACTAGATATCTTTGGTTAGAGATGTCCCCTAACCTTAGAAAAATCAGGGGAGATGCCTAACAATAGATACATCAGAACCCCTATGGTTCCATGCCATGGTGAAATGTTTAGGCAAATGGTGAATTCAAATAAGAAAAATACTATTTAATTTTTCTAAAATTATACATTCATAAAAAAAATGAAACCATTTCCAAATTGCTCTTCTCTATTCACTGAGCAAGAGGGTATTTTTATTTTATTTTTGTAATTTTTTTACACAAAGATATGAATTTTTGAAATTATGAATATTAAGTAAAAAAATAAAGCCCTATTTATCTACTTAAGTGATGCAGCACTGCGCAAACCTAGGCAGATCTGAAAAGCGCAAGTGTCATGCTCCTATTCGACGCCGCCACCTGAGTCAGCTGTCATGTGTCCCATTGTTCTGCTCTATCCAGCCGTCCGATGAGATTTAGAGCTTCCATTCAATACATGCGGAAACGGATGACATTCGTTCAGCGTTCTGAAGTCCCTAGCCCGAGGATTGTTTAACTTCTAGCCTTAATAACTCGCTCGATACTTAAATAAATTAAGTGCAGTTTGTTCCTATAGACTCGTCTAGACTAGGAGAACATATTCATACGATTGATCAAGCTTTAAATTGAGTTTATGAGCATGAATAATTAAATGAAGCTGGGTTTAAAAGAAGAGTTCAATAACTTTTCCCAAGAGGTGTGGCCTCGATCGGGTGCTTCCAAAAGCTTGCCTTGAGTCCAAAGAGCTCCTAGATGAAGTCCCAAGTTGTGGTGAAATGCCTAGGTATGATTTTGACCAAGGCCATTTAGGGGTTTGATCAAAGTACACCCTAGGGTGGTCTAGTGATGGGGCTTTTATGGGGGATCCTTTTCTCTCACTCAGAGGATGGTGTGGGTGCAAGGAATTTGACTTTGGTGGAGTTTTAAGAGGTGTCCTATTTCGGACTTGATTTTGGACTCTGAAATTGAGCTCGGGCAGTGGTTTTGAGGGCTTTAGGATAGTTTTATTGAACTTAGTGGGCTTTGAAGAAGCTCTGGGATAAATCTGACATAGTCTCCCCAAGGAATTTCAAGCTCTCCCCTCTTGGTCGTGGAGGGTGAGTTTAAGTAGAAGGGAAAGGAGAGGCCATCAGGTGCAATTGGTGGGTGCCATAAGTTGCTTATGTGGTGGGCAGAAGTGTGCAAAAATATAATTAGGATGAGACAGCTTAGATCGGTTTAAATTTTAATTTTAGCCAAATGGTAGCTTTTGGATTTGGATTTTCCAGCGGTGAAGGTGGCCGACCAGCCAGGGAGGGGTCACCATCTGGCTCAGGGAGGTCTGGGCTTGGGTTTAGTGAAGTCAATTTGAGTTGGCCATGTGTAAAAGTCTTGGATTAACGAGGAATGGGGAAAGGGTCATTTTGGGTCAAATTGGGTCAAGTCATGGTTTGGGGCTGGGTTCACCCACCAAGGAAGGTTTGGGTGCTGAGGAGAATCTGGTGGTTCAGCTGAAGTGGTGTGGAGAGGTCCCAATCCAAGGGATTTTGGCTAAGCATGANCAAAACTACTTAAAGGATTAGTCAAATTTTTCTCCAAACTTGAAGGATTATTCTTAAGAGGTTTGTCGAAGCCCAATGTCATATCACAGTCGGTGACTTGGTGATTAAAAAGTGGAAATTTGATGAAACTTTTGGTTGATTGCATCTTAAGCTGGAGAATTCTATACCTGAAGTGCGAGCCTCCATTATAAGAGAAAATGCTATTGAGATCCTCTNTCATGAGAAAGGATTTTGGAATTATGGGGTATTTTTGTGGATTTTGTCATGAGGCTTGATTTGGAATGATTTCATCATAGATTTAAAACCTAGAGAATGATTTTGAATTAATGGATGATGAGGGGAAATTGTTATGTGGGCTTTTAATTCAATTTGGGCTTTCAAAAGTAAACATGGTGGGCTTGGGCTTTTAAAATTAAGGTTGAATTGGGGCTAAAATTTGGATCCATTGAATGTTGAATTTGATGTAGGAATATGTCATGAAGAATTTGGAAGAATTTCAAGTGGTTTTGAATTGAATTGAAAGGCAAATTTGGTGGATTTAGACATATGGTCAAGATTGTGGCTTTTTGATTTGGGTAAAATTGGGCTTGAATTATATTTAGATTGAGATTGGGGGTACTAAAGTTTGGTTTGGAATTGAAATTGCGCAATATTGGAGTCAATTGGGCCGAGATTGAGGCTAATTTAGGGAAATTGGGCCGAGATTGAGGCTAATTTAAGGAAATTGGGCCGTTAAGGACAAATTTGGGGCTTTTGGTCAAATTGGGTAAAATGAATCAAATTGAGTCAATGTGATGGTTAAAAATTGAAATTGGGAATATTTGGGAATTTTTGGATTTTTTTGGGTCATGAGGGGCATTTTGGTATTTTTTGGCAATTTTGGGGGGTATTTTAGGAATTTGGTAATTTTGGTGAATTTTGGCCAATTTAGGTATTTGTGAATGGTTTGAGATGATTTTTGTGCAAATTTTGGTAATTTTAGGATTTTTGGCAAAAATTAGGGTTGTAGGGGTATTTTGGTAATTTGGTGATTTTGGGCTAGAATGAGCAAGTAAGCTATGAAGCCATGCCAAACCAATAGGAGTCATGTGAGGACTCATTTTGGATGCTCAATATGCTGATTCTAACCCTCTTAGCCAAATATTAGGGGTATAGGTTCATTCATATGAGCTTTCCAAAAGGAATCATGAGACCAAATCAAGGGGTCTTAGGGTTTGGGGTATGTAAGAAACTTTAGTGAGTACAAGCCATCTTAACCAAAACCAGACCACCCAGGGTTAGTCCTAAGGTCTGACCATCCTATGGGAGTCCCCTTGAGTTCCCCCATACTGATCCCACCTAATAAGTGCTTGAGGTTAAGACCAATATGTGGAACTTCAAGTTGAGCAAAGAAGAGTTTAGAATTTCTAATGGTGAGGGTTCCGTTTCTAGTCCTCTAGGAATAGTCAATAGAAAAATCCTATGGCTAGATCCTAGGATACTAAAAAGGAAAAGAAACTAGACCTTAACCAAAAATGAGGTCAACAATCTCACATCAATGGGATTTCTCATTTGAATGCAATAATATAAAAATGCCATTATTTAGATATAGGATTTAGCAATGAAGCAGAGAAACTAGCGTACCCCTCATCTCTGATTTCCCAATTATCATTTTCATCCATTAGAAATCGGTATACATCATACATGATATTCTTCATTGGTATAAAGTTTGTATAATGACAGATCATCACGCTTTTATCATAAACATATCGTTAATTTGCGATGGATTAAATGGTATGTCCTTACCTTGAAAGAAGACAACTCCTTGGTTAATTCCTTGTAGGTTAGCGTAAAATTTTTCTTACCATTGGAACAACTACTGTAGCGGTAGTGTAGCATAGAACTTCCCAATGTCTCTATACTATTATTTTCTTAATCTGTGAACTTGGATTACTCAATCCATGATTTACAAAGCCTCTCTCCTTGATAAGTCTCTTCATAGTGATGACTTTGTTGTATAATCTCTGCACTTCAAAACTGATGAACTTCCTTCTATTGAAAACCCCATATCTTGAAGTATTTTTGGAATTGGAAGCCATGGATTTTGAAATCTGGAAGTTTCTGGTCATCCAAAATGGCTTTCATGCTTTTAAAAATACCTCTAGGCAGTTATTTTGAAGTGAAATTCTGACAAAAACTGCCAAACTCTTCATGAACTGCCGAAACTGCATTGGACGTTTTTGACACCACTGATGGTGCCGTCGACACCATGGCTCTGTAAAAAGGGCGTCGTCAGTGCCAAAGCCAAAGTTGCGCCTGTTTCATTTTTGGTTNATATATATATATATATATCTATATATATATATCTTAGTAGTAGAATATTCATAATAATGATTCAATCAATGCATATTAACTTTAAATATCTTTCCAGTTTTAGGATCTTTAATAACTACACTTTCATAATGATAAACTTTGATCACATTGAGTGGTTCTAACCATCTTGATTTAAGTTTTACCAGAAATAATCCCAATTTAGTATTATATAATAGAACCTCTTGTCTAGGTTCAAATTTATTCTTTATAATCATCTGATCATGCCATATTTTCATTTCTCTTTATAGATTTTTGCATTGTCGTATGCTCGTTTCTAATATCCTAAAGTTCATTAAGTTGCAATAATCTTTTATCACCAACATCCTTTAGATTAAAATTAAATTCTTTAATAGCCCAAAATATTTTATGTTCCAATTCTACTAGTAAATGACATGTTTTACCAAAAATAAGTCTATATGGGGAAATTCCAATAGGAGTCTTATTGGTAGTTCTGTATGCTCATAGTGGAGTATTTAATCTAGCAGACCAATCCAATTTGTAAGGATTTACAGATTTTTCTAAGATTCACTTTAATTCAAGATTTAATATTTCTGCTAGACCGCTAGTTTGAGGATGATAAGCAGTAGAGAATCTATGCATAATATTATATTTTCTAATCAATTTCTCAATCCTCTTATTCCTAAAATGGGGTCCTCCATCTGTAATAATCACTCTCGGCATTCCATATCTTGTTAAAATATTTTTATTTAAAAATATAGAAACACTTCGAGAATCACATTTAGGGACAAAAATAGCTTCTATCTATTTGGACATATAATCAACAACAAGCAATATATATAAATTTCCAAATGAAGGCATAAATGGTCCCATAAAATCTAATCCCCACACATAAAAAATTTCAACTTCCAATGTGTAATTCAGAGGCATTTCATTTCTTCTATAAATATTTCCTACTTGCTGACATCGATCACATGTTTTAATATATTCATTAACATCCCTTAAAAGAGTAGGCCAATAAAATCCAGCTTGCAAAATTTTATGTGAAATTCTAATATTTCCAAAATGTCCTCCAAATTCAAAATCATGACATTGTTCAATTATTTGTTTAGTTTCTTCGTAAGACACACACCTTTTAATGATCAAATCTTTACACTTTATAAAAATGTGGGTCATCTCAAAAATAGAATTTTGAATCATGAATAAATTTCCTTAATTGTTGATTCTTTACAACTGGTAGTAGAATATCACTCACAACATAATTTTCTATATCGGCATACCACGATATATTCTTTATGTCAATATTATATAATTGCTCATTGATATAGTGTTTTTATAAACATTTTTATACCTATTTTTGAAGATATTACACTTTAATAGAAGGTATTTGTGTGTTTTTTCTTCAAGTACAACTTAAAAGGTGAAAAATGGCAAAAGGAGTGAAAAAAGATCAAATATGNAATAGAAGGTATTTGTGTGTTTTTTCTTCAGGTACAACTTAAAAGGTGAAAAATGGCAAAAGGAGTGAAAAATGATCAAATATAGAGCAAAAATGCAAAAAAGTTGCAAAAGTATTTTGACACCTAAGCGCCAGATCTACCGCTTAAGCACTTGTGAGACAGAGAAGGCCGAGCCTAAGCGTTAGAGGCTCCACGCTTAAGTGCCATGTTGACCTCACTTTTGGTTGAGGTTTAGTTTTCTCTCTTTAGTAACATAATTTATAGCCATATGACTTTCCTATTGACTATTCCTAAAAAACTAGAAAGAAACCCTCAACATTAGAAACTTTAAGCTCTTTCTTGCTCAACTTGACGTTCCACATATTGGTCCTAACCTCTAGCACTTAGTAGGTGGGGTTAGTATAGGGGATCTCAAGGAGAGTCCCTATAGGACTGCCTTACCTTAGGGTTGACTCTAGGTGTTGGTTTGGAGCTAGTTCACTCACTTGCACTCACTATCTCCCATAATCACTCACAATCTTAAAACCCAAAATTGTTGACTTTCNAGGCTCCACGCTTAAGTGCCATGTTGACCTCACTTTTGGTTGAGGTTTAGTTTTCTCTCTTTAGTAACATAAGTTATAGCCATATGACTTTCCTATTGACTATTCAGCCAAAATACATGACCTCAGAAAACTAGAAAGAAACCCTCAACATTAGAAATTTTAAGCTCTTCCTTGCTCAACTCGACGTTCCACATATTGGTCCTAACCTCTAGCACTTAGTAGGTGGGGTCAGTATGGGGGATCTCAAGGAGAGTCCTTATAGGACTGCTTGACCTTAGGGTTGACTCTAGGTGTTGGTCTGGAGCTAGTTCACTCACTTGCGCTCACTATCACCCATAATCACTCACAATCCTAAAACCCAAAATTTGTTGACTTTGATCCCTTGATCTTTTGGGAGCTCATGTAGATGGTCCCCTAGACCCACTAGCCCTAGGCTAGGGTTTAACTAAGACCGCTACATAAAGGACACAAATGGGGACTTCATTGGTCTATAGCTCATATAGGGTGGTTGGCACCTCAATTCTACCAAAATGTCCAACTTGGCCTTTTGCCCCTAAATCCACCGAACTACCTAAATGCCCTTGAAACCCAAAATTTGGTCAAAATTCTCAAATTCACCCAAAATACCAAAATTTGCTCAAAAATCATTTCAAACTATTTCAAAATACCCAAATTGCCCAAATCCACCCAAAAATTCCAAAATTACCAAAATACCCCTAAATTTGCCAAAATTACAAAAATACCCTTGGCACCCCAAACTTCCCCAAAACCTCCAAAATCAGTCCAAATGCTTCTAAAATCAATTTAGACCCTTCAATTGAATCCAATTTGGCCAATTTGACCATTTTGACCAAAACCCCCAAATTGTATTTAAAGGCCCAATTTCCCCAAATTCACCACAAATGTCCATCAATTTGGCCCCAATTCCCCTCAATTTCAATTCTAAACTTAA
>JXCR01140284.1:27241-42506 GCA_002079205.1 Phalaenopsis hybrid cultivar | reverse complement strand
GGGCAATCCTAATTGGCTTTAGCACCTTGAAACCCTCCACATAAGCATCAGTTTGCACCCATCCATTAGCCCTGGCAGCCACCCTAAGCCATTTTTATTTAAACACACCCCTCATGGCAAAAAAATAGAGAGTACCAAATCCTTAAAAAAAATCTATCCAATTGCTCTCAGACACTCTCCAAGAACTCCTAAGCTCATTGCCACCATTTTCCCCCACTGATCCCCACTATGGAAGCCCGATTTTGAGCTTAAATTTTTGCCCAAACCAAGATAAAACTCTCCATAGCTCCACAATGCACCAAACTTCAATTAATTGTGCACATTCCATCCCCACAGTGAGATAAGTTGATTCCCAACAAAAGCCCCCTTCTGAAATAACCTCTCACATAGCTCTAGACCAACACCTGAAATCCACCTTGATCGAATTCATACCT
Organism: Phalaenopsis hybrid cultivar; assembly: GCA_002079205.1. Taxonomy (NCBI): domain Eukaryota; kingdom Viridiplantae; phylum Streptophyta; class Magnoliopsida; order Asparagales; family Orchidaceae; genus Phalaenopsis; species Phalaenopsis hybrid cultivar. The sequence continues at coordinate 42,072 of JXCR01140284.1, read as the reverse complement.
AGGCAATTCACCAAAGCTTGGAACTTCATCTGGAGGTTTATTGGACCCAATCTTAGCTACCACAACCATCTGATCAAGGCCTCCCCTCTTAGACAAAGCTATTGAATTCTAACCGTAAATCAAGCTGGTTTCGACTCTCCATACATATTTACTATATTTTATACCGTATAAGCCATATAGATATGCTCATCTCGAGTAGATGAAGGTTTAGGAACAAACCCCATGTTATTTGGTTGAGTCTAGATGAAGATCTTAAGATTTTAGTGTGAACGGCTCACGGGTTAGGTCACTTGGGGACGATAACAAAGAGCCTTCCGATCGCACGTGTATCCAATGGATGGAGGAGATAAAGCCAGACAAGCTCTTGATGCATAAAGCACAGTCTGCGTGGTAGCTGAGGGGGATTGTGGCGTCAAAGAGTGGAGCGCTGCGTGTTCTTTTGGTGCCGCCTAGGATCCAGTCAGCGCCGCGCTGGATAAGTAGAAAAATAAGGGTTTTTGAATTATTTTAAATACCTAAACTTCAAAAATCCATATATTTCTATTAAAAATCATAAAAATTAAAGAAAAATAATCTATTGCTCAGTGAAAAAAGGAAAATAATGTGGACTTAAAATAAAAATTATTTGTCAAACATATGATTTTTAATGGATTAAATACCCTCTGTGGTATTTTATTTCTCCATGACTAAAAAAGGCACACCATGACTTGAAATTTTTATAGTTCATTCCTCATCACAAAGGGAATGTCCTCAAATTCTTCCAAGATAATAGGGCATCTTTATGCTTCTAGCCTTAATTTTCAAGAAGGTGACCATTTTGGCTTATTTTAATTATATAAATCAAAATATCCTTGGAAAAATTATGAGAATAATTTTAGTAGGTTTCTTGTGGTCAGAGAAGTCTAGAAAAAAATATCATGATGTTTTGAATTATCTTGTGAATTTCTATATTTAATTAAATGCAAATATCTTGCATTAATTTATGTTAATTAAATACTTATAAAAAATTGACAAAATTAATCCCACATTGTGCATAAAAATCATGTCTATTCATTGCAAAAATTTGAAAATTATTTGGTTAAGTTTAAGAACTAAAGTGGATTTTCAAAGAAACCTTGTATTCTTATACAAAAATAATGATAATAAATCAAATACACTTGGAAAAATTATGAAAAGTGGTTTTTTGAGTTCCTTGTGATCAGGGACACTTAAAAAAGAATAAAATTTATTTTTGTTAAAATACTTGATTTTTTAGTCTTATTTTAAATTAGAAATAATTAAAAATACCAAAAATACCAAAATATTTCAAAATGTTCCCAATTGTTCTTTGATCACTTCGGACTCATTTAAAAATATTTCCTAAGTTTTCNAAATCAAATACACTTGGAAAAATTATGAAAAGTGGTTTTTTGAGTTCCTTGTGATCAGGGACACTTAAAAAAATAAAATTTATTTTTGGTAAAATACTTGATTTTTTAGTCTTATTTTAAATTTGAAATAATTAAAAATACCAAAAAAACCAAAATATTTCAAAATGTTCCCAATTGTTCTTTGATCACTTCGGACTCATTTAAATATATTTCCTAAGTTTTTGATAAATTAAAAATAATCTTTAAAGGCTTAAAAGTGAATTTTCCTTATTCTCTCATTAAAATAATTATAATAAATTAATTCCAAAAGTCATGAAATTTTATCTAAGTATTTCTCTGACATATGGAAACCTCTAATAACTTTCTCATGAATAAAAACTTTATTTTGGAAAATTAAATACATTAATTTCTTAAATTCCTATTTTCTAAATTTAAATAAATAATTAAATTAAATTTTGAGAGGTCCATATACTCTCCTCTAAACATTATAGTTACCTCATGGATATGATACTCTAAACCCTCAAAGTCATTTGAGTTATGTTTAGAGAGTTATAAGGTGAAGTGCCCCAAGGGCAAAGTGGTAATTTTAGACTTTAATGCCTTAATCAAAATTTAGGATTAACCAAGAGAAAATAGGTAATTTTGATCTTAACAAATATATTTGGATGATTGAAATACAATGGGATTAAAAGGTAGAAACTCATTCACCACCCTTGCACAACATCAATAAAATCATAATCCTCCTAACCTTCATGACTTTGAAGTTAATAAAGATCGAATGATTCTTAAGTGATTGACTTAAACTAGAAAGATGATATTTTACTTGCCTTAAGCCCGAAGTTGAGGATGATTTGACCATTTGATAAGAATACATATCACTTAAATCAAAATTCTGATAATCACCATTTCACCTATTATGATTGTTAAAGGCTTAGTAGTGACCTAAGTTCAATGTCTAAACTCAATTGATCGGATCTAGAAGATAACATAATTGGTGATTAACATATTTAAACACTACAAGCTTGACCTTAATTGTGGGCACCATTATCTTAAAAAACCTAGACTTGCCTTAGGGTCACCCACTCACATAACTTTTAAACGAAACATCAATTGACTAATCGAATATTTTATCTATCGGATAACTAACCTGTTAACTTTCCTCGAGCAACTGGGTAGTCACACTCTAGCCTTGGATGATTAATGGAACAATATGATAAGTCCAAAATGAAATTGGAATATTTCAAGATATCTTCAAAGTGATCTAAGGTCATGCCTCGAGCATTTTAAAATCTATTGGACATTCTGAAGAGCAAATTGGACTTGCCATATTTTGTTCTAAAATCATCTACTAGGATCTTCCAAGATCCAACAAAATTATAGCCTAGTTTTTGGTAGCTAAACCTTCATCTACTTGTACAATTTACGTTCCTTGCAATATTATACAAATGCCTTTCAAGTACTGACCTTTCAGGTGGTGGAACGAGAAGACTCGCAGGTGTGCTTTTATAGTTTACATAATCATCTTTTCTTATACTTTACACACTATATTTTTATGCTTATAAAACTTGCATGTTAAGCAATGATGACACCTTGCATGAAAACTAAAACTACTAGGATAGCTGTAAAACCAAAACCAAAACTAAAATCAACCAAGAAAAAAATTACCGCCACAAAATTCAAAATATAAGACAATGCAAAATTTAATCACAAACATCACCAAACAACAATTGCAACTAATTTAAGACGTCTCTATAGGATGATTGAGAATCCCTCGGAGGAGGTAATCTATGATTGCTAACCAGACGTTCCACAATCTAAATGAAAGTATGAAATTCACTAAGTTAAGTTTAGTAAATTCATTTAGACTAAGTGAATCCATTAGAAAATAGTGGTACTAGAATGAGGGAACTGTAGAATTCACTAAGTTAAGTTTAGTAAATTCATTTGGACTAAGTGAATCCATTAGAAAATAGTGGTACTGGAATGAGGGAACTGTAGGATCCTAACTGGTGTCGCTCTAATCAACTTTAATATTCCCTCCTAATATTTAAAGAACCATAACCATAGGAACATCTGATTTGACATTATAACTTGACACATTAGAAAATCTAAACTCGTCACAATGAGGAGCTTGGTGCTAGTATTATGGGTAGCACGACCATCTTTAATAGCAAGAGGATCTACAACAACACATCCTTTCTTAGAATTAAACAATAAGTCATAGGATTTCAAAGTTGTTTGCTTATGTAATATAAATACTCACCTTATCTTTAGGTCTTTGCGCAATCATGATGTGTAAAATAAGACCTAACTCATCTTAGTATTCCGAGGTTGTTGTTCATTACGACCTAAATCCTCACATCTTCCAGGCTATTTGTGTGATTATTTTACTCGAATGTAAGCCCTAACTAATAAAATTGACAGGATGAAACATTCAAATACTTCTCTCTAAACTAAAGCCAAACCATAGGATAGCTTGGGAAGTCACCGAGGTTCTCCTCTGAATCAATGACATCCCCTAGTTCTTCCTCGCATGGATCCCAAAAATAAATGTTCCAAATTTGCGTCATTCCCCTTTCACACCTTTTTGTCTAATCTTGTTGAAAAGTCCTATCTTTTTGACCTCTTTGAAGATAACATTTTTTAATTTTTATCGAGAGTTTTTTTAGGTGACTTTCGTTATCTAAGATGTAATTAACTATAGAGGCTTGCCCTAATAGGAAGCTTTTCCGAACATAGCTTAATATAAAACCTATTTAATTCTTTGTATTAAATAAGGGAACTTGTCGAAAAATAAAATGGTTTTGCAGACCAAACAANTATATATATATATATATATATATATATATATATATATATATATATATAATATTCATAATAATGATTCAATCAATGCATATTAACTTTAAATATCTTTTCAGTTTTAAGATCTTTAATAACTACACTTTCATAATGATAAACTTTGATCACATTGACTGGTTCTAACCATCTTGATTTAAGTTTTACTAGAAATAATCCCAATTTAGTATTATATAATAGAACCTCTTGTCCAGGTTCAAATTTCTTTTTTATAATCATCTGATCATGCCATATTTTCATTTCTCTTTATAGATTTTTGCAATCGTATGCTTCATTTCTAATATCCTCAAGTTCATTGAGTTGCAATAATCTTTTATCACCAACATCCTTTAGATTAAAATTAAATTCCTTAATAGCCCAAAATATTTTATGTTCCAATTCTACTAGTAAGTGACATGGTTTACCAAAAATAAGTCTATATGGGGAAATTCCAATAGGAGTCTTATAGGCAGTTTTGTATGCTCATAGTGGAGTATCTAATCTAGCAGACCAATCCAATTTTTAAGGATTTACAGATTTTTCTAAGATTCGCTTTAATTCACGATTTAATATTTCTGCTAGACCACTAGTTTGATGATGATAAGCAGTAGAGAATCTATGCATAATATTATATTTTCTAATCAATTTCTCAATCCTCTTATTCTTAAAATGGGGTCCTCCATCTGTAATAATCACTCTCGACATTCCATATCTTGTAAAAATGTTTTTATTTAAAAATTTAGAAACACTTTGAGAGTCACATTTAGGGACAAAAATAGCTTCTATCTATTTGGACATATAATCAACAACAAGCAATATATATAAATTTCCAAATGAAGGCATAAATGGTCCCATAAAATCTAATCCCCACACATAAAAAATTTCAACTTCCAATGTGTAATTCAGAGGCATTTCATTTCTTCTATAAATATTTCCTACTTGCTGACATCGATCACATGTTTTAATNCACACATAAAAAATTTCAACTTCCAATGTGTAGTTCAGAGGCATTTCATTTCTTCTAGAAATATTTCCTACTTACTGACATCGATCACATGTTTTAAGATATTCATTAACATCCCTTAAAAGAGTAGGCCAATAAAATCCAGCTTGCAAAATTTTATGTGAAATTCTAATATTTCCAAAATGTCCTCCAAATTCAAAATCATGACATTGTTCAATTATTTGTTTAGTTTCTTCGTAAGACACACACCTTTTAATGATCAAATCTTTACACTTTATAAAAATGTGGGTCATCTNAAATGTCCTCCAAATTCAAAATCATGACATTGTTCAATTATTTGTTTAGTTTCTTCGTAAGACACACACCTTCTAATGATCAAATCTTTACACTTTATAAAAATATGGGTCATCCCAAAAATAGAATTTTGAATCATGAATAAATTTCCTTAATTGTTGATTCTTTACAACTGGTAGTAGAATATCACTCATAACATAATTTTCTATATCGGCATACCACGATATATTCTTTATGTCAATATTATATAATTGCTCATTGATATAGTGTTTTTATAAACATTTTTATACCTATTTTTGAAGATATTACACTTTAATAGAAGGTATTTGTGTGTTTTTTCTTCAAGTACAACTTAAAAGGTGAAAAATGGCAAAAGGAGTGAAAAAAGATCAAATATGGAGCAAAAATGCAAAAAAGTTGCAAAAGTATTTTGACACCTAAGCGCCAGATCTACCGCTTAAGCACTTGTGAGACAGAGAAGGCCGAGCCTAAGCGTTAGAGGCTCCACGCTTAAGTGCCATGTTGACCTCACTTTTGGTTGAGGTTTAGTTTTCTCTCTTTAGTAACATAATTTATAGCCATATGACTTTCCTATTGACTATTCCTAAAAAACTAGAAAGAAACCCTCAACATTAGAAACTTTAAGCTCTTTCTTGCTCAACTTGACGTTCCACATATTGGTCCTAACCTCTAGCACTTAGTAGGTGGGGTTAGTATAGGGGATCTCAAGGAGAGTCCCTATAGGACTGCCTTACCTTAGGGTTGACTCTAGGTGTTGGTTTGGAGCTAGTTCACTCACTTGCACTCACTATCTCCCATAATCACTCACAATCTTAAAACCCAAAATTGTTGACTTTCATCCCTTGATCTTTTGGGAGCTCATGTAGATGGTCCCCTAGACCCACTAGCCCTAGGCTAGGGTTTAACTAAGACCGCTACATAGAGGACAGATATGGGGACTTCATTGGTCTATAACTCATATAGGGTGGTTGGCACCCCATTTCTACCAAAATGTCCAACTTGGCCTTTTGCCCCTAAATCCACCCAACTACCTAAATGCCCTTGAAACCCAAAATTTGGTAAAAATTCTCAAATTAACCCAAAATACCAAAATTTGCTCAAAAATCATTTCAAACCATTTCAAAATACCCAAATTGCCCAAATCCACCCAAAAATTCAAAAATTACCAAAATACCCCTAAATTTGCCAAAATTATAAAAATACCCTTGGCACCCCAAACTTCCCCAAAACCTCCAAAATCAGTCCAAATGTTTCTAAAATCAATTTATACCCTTCAATTGAATCCAATTTGGCCAATTTGACCATTTTGACCAAAACCCCCAAATTGTATTTAAAGGCCCAATTTCCCCAAATTCACCACAAATGTCCATCAATTTGGCCCCAATTCCCCTCAATTTCAATTCTAAACTTAATTTATCTTTCATTTGATCAATACAAATCGAATCCAAGCTTAATTGACCCATTCTTTGAGTTCAATTTGTATCTAAGTCAAACCCCAAATTTTAGCCCTATGACTTAAGCTCATTTAATTGAACCCCATATCCTACTCAATTTGCCCCAATTTGAATCCTAAACTCTTCATAACACTCCTACACATCAAAATTGACCTTTAATTGGCTTTGGAGAAGCCTCAATTTTACTTAATTTTAACCCAAGTTCAAAATTCCCAAATTTGCCCCAAAATTGGTTGTCTCCAAATTCCACCAAATTGAATGCTCTAACCCTAAACTTGACACCCAATTTATGTTGAAAAATCTTTATGATATTCCTATAGGCCATTTTAACCATCAATTTTGACTTAGACCAACCTTAGCCCAACCTAGACCCAAGTCTTGTTCAGCATGCCCAAAGTGATGAAAATCCCAAAATCCTTCAAATTGAGCTTCCAATTGAACTTAAAAATACTTCAATACCTCACAAAAAGTCTTCATGAAAACATTTACACAATGTTGATCAATCAATTGAACTCAAAGTCATGGCTAGCCTAACCCAAACCCAACTTTTAGCCTTTTTGATCCAAATTGGACCCATGCACCAAAATTGACTTAGCCGTTCTAAAGTCACCAAATAAAAGTTTCCATAGCCACTAAACACACCTTATTGACCAGGCTAAACTAAATCAAACCACTCAAGTAAGTTATGGTCCAATGGGTCCCTAAATTAAGGGATTTTATCCCATTTTTGGGTCTTAACCAAAAAAATCTCTTTCATCATGACAAATCATTGGGGGTAAATTATAATTAAGCCTCCCCCTGGCTCACCTGACCTTCTGTCCACCACCTCTGGCCCTGCCGGCAGGCCTAGTGGCCAAAAACATCAAAACTGAGAGCCTCAAGTTCAAATTAAAATCCGNAAATTCACCACAAATGTCCATCAATTTGGCCCCAATTCCCCTCAATTTCAATTCTAAACTTAATTTATCTTTAATTTGATCAATAAAAATCAAATCCAAGCTTAATTGACCCATTCTTTGAGCTTAATTTGTATCTAAGTCAAACCCCCAATTTTAGCCCTATGACTTAATCTCATTTAATTGAACCCCATAGCCTACTCAATTTGCCCCAATTTGAATCCTAAACTCTTCATAAAACTCCTACACATCAAAATTGACCTTCAATTGGCCTTAGAGAAGCCTCAATTTTACTTAATTTTAACCCAAGTTCAAAATTCCCAAATTCGCCCAAAAATTGGCTGTCTCCAAATTCCACCAAATTGAATGCTCTAACCCCAAACTTGACACCCAATTTATGTTGAAACTCTTTATGATATTCCTATAGACCATTTTTAACCATCAATTTTTACTTAGACCAACCTTAGCCCAACCTAGACCCAAGTCTAGTCCAACATGCCCAAAGTGACGAAAATCCCAAAATCGTTCAAATTGAGCTTCCAATTGAACTTAAAATTACTTCAATCCCTCACAAAAAAGTCTTCATGAAAACATTTACACAATGTTGATCAATCAATTGAACTAAAGTCATGGCTAGCCTAACCCAAACCCAACTTTTAGCCTTTTTGATCCAAATTGGACCCATGCACCAAAATTGACTTAGCCGTTCTAAAGTCACCAAATAAAAGTTTCCATAGCCACTAAACACACCTTATTGACCAGGCTAAACTAAATCAAACCACTCAAGTAATCTATGGTCCAATGGGTCCCAAAATTAAGGGATTTTATCCCATTTTTGGGTCTTAACCAAAAAAAATCTCTTTCATCATGACAAATCATTGGGGGTAAATTATAATTAAGCCCCCCCCTGGCTCATCTGACCTTCTGTCCACCACCTCTGGCCCTGCCGGCAGGCCTAGTGGCCAAAAACATTAAAATTGAGAGCCTCAATGTCAAATTAAAACTTAAACTCACCCATCTTAACTGGGCAATCCTAATTGGCTTTAGCACCTTGAAACCCTCCACATAAGCATCAGTTTGCACCCATCCATTAGCCCTGACAGCCACCCTAAGCCATTTTTATTTAAACACACCCCTCATGGCAAAAAAAAAGAGAGTACCAAATCCTTAAAAAAAATCTATCCAATTGCTCTCAGACACTCTCCAAGAACTCCTAAGCTCATTGCCACCATTTTCCCCCACTGATCCCCACTATGGAAGCCCGATTTTGAGCTTGAATTTTTGCCTAAACCAGGACAAAACTCTCCATAGCTCCACAATGCACCAAACTTCAATTTATTGTGCACATTCCATCGCCACAGTGAGATAAGTTGATTCCCCACAAAAGCCCCCTTCTGAAATAACCTCTCACATAGCTCTAGACCAACACCTGAAATCCACCTTGATCGAATTCATACCTAGACAATTCACCAAAGCTTGGAACTTCATTTGGAGGTCTGTTGGACCCAATCTTAGCTACCACAACCATCTGATCAAGGCCTCCCCTCTTAGACAAAGCTATTGAATTCTAACCGTAAAACGAGCTGGTTTCGACTCTCCATACGTATTTATTATATTTTATACCGTATAAGCCGTATAGATATGCTCATCTCGAGTAAATGAAGGTTTAGGAGCAAAACCCATGCTATTTGGTTGAGTCTAGATGAAGATCTTAAGGTTTTAGTGTGAACGGCTCATGGGTTAGGTCACTTGGGGATGATAACAGAGAGCCGTCCGATCGCGTGTGTATTCAATGGACGGAGGAGATCAAGCCGGACAAGCTCTTGATGCATAAAGCACAGTCTACGTGGTAGCTGAGGGGGATTGTGGCTTCAAAGAGTGGAGCGCCGCATGTTCTTTTGGAGCCGCCTAGGATCCAGTTAGCGCCGCGCTGGATAAGTAGAAAAATAGGGGTTTTTGAATTATTTTAAATACCTAAACTTCAAAAATTCTTATATTTCTATAAAAAATCATAAAAATTAAAGAAAAATACCCTCTTGCTCAGTGAACAGAGGAAAATAATGTGGACTAAAAATAAAAATTATTTGTCAAACATATGATTTTTAATGGATTAAATACCCTCTGTGGTATTTTATTTCTCCATGACTAAAAAAGGCACACCATGACTTGAAATTTTTATAGTTCATTCCTCATCACAAAGGGAATGTCCTCAAATTCTTCCAAGATAATAGGGCATCTTTATGCTTCTAGCCTTAATTTTCAAGCTAAGGTGACCATGTTGGCTTATTTTAATTATATAAATCAAAATATCTTTGGAAAAATTATGAGAATAATTTTAGTAGGTTTCTTGTGGTCAGAGAAGTCTAGAAAAAATATCATGATGTTTTGAGTTATCTTGTGAATTTCTATAGTTAATTAAATGCAAATATCTTGCATTAATTTATGTAAATTAAATACTTATAAAAAATTGACAAAATTAATCCCACATTGTGCATAAAAATCATGTCTATTCATTGTAAAAATTTGAAAATTATTTGGTTAAGTTTAAGCACTAAAGTGGATTTTCAAAGAAACCTTGTATTCTTATACAAAAATAATGATAATAAATCAAATACACTTGGAAAAATTATGAAAAGTGGTTTTTTGAGTTCCTTGTGATCAGGGACACTTAAAAAAGAATAAAATTTATTTTTGTTAAAATACTTGATTTTTTAGTCTTATTTTAAATTAGAAATAATTAAAAATACCAAAAATACCAAAATATTTCAAAATGTTCCCAATTGTTCTTTGATCACTTCGGACTCATTTAAAAATATTTCCTAAGTTTTCGATAAATTAAAAATAATCTTTAAAGGCTTAAAAGTGAATTTTCCTTATTCTCTCATTAAAATAATTATAATAAATTAATTCCAAAAGTCATGAAATTTTATCTAAGTATTTCTTTGACATATGGAAACCTCTAATAACTTTCTCATGAAAAAAAACTTTATTTTGGAAAATTAAATACATTAATTTCTAAAATTCCTATTTTTTAAATTTAAATAAATAATTAAATTAAATTTTGAGAGGTCCATATATTCTCCTTTAAACATTATAGTTACCTCATGGATATGACACTTTAAACCCTCAAAGTCATTTGAGTTATGTTTAAAGAGTTATAAGGTGAAGTGCCCCAAGGGAAAAGTGGTAATTTTAGACTTTGGTGCCTTAATCAAAATTTAGGATTAACCAAGAGAAAATAGGTAATTTTGATCTTAACAAATATATTTGGATGATTGAAATACAATGTGATTAAAAGGTAGAAACTCATTCACTACCCTCGCACAACATCAATAAAATCATAATCCTCCTAACCTTCATGACTTTGAAGTTAATAAAGATCGAATGATTCTTAAGTGATTGACTTAAACTAGAAAGATGATATTTTACTTGCCTTAAGCCCGAAGTTGAGGATGATTTGACCATTTGATAAGAATACATATCACTTAAATCAAAATTCTGATAATCACCATTTCACCTATTATGATTGTTAAAGGCTTAGTAGTGTCCTAAGTTCAATGTCTAAACTTAATTAATCGGATTTAGAAGATAACATAATTGGTGATTAACATATTTAAACACTACAAGCTTGACCTTAATTGTGGGCACCATAATCTTAAAAAACCTAGACTTGCCTTACGGTCACCCACTCACATAACTTTTAAATTAAACATCAATTGACTAATCAAATATTCTATCCATCGGATAACTAACCTGTTAACTTTCCCCGAGCAACAGGGTACTCACACTCTAGCCTTGGATGATTAATGGAACAATATGATAAGTCTAAAATGAAATTGGAATATTTCAAGATATCTTCAAAGTGATCTAAGGTCATGCCTCGAGCATTTTGAAATCTATTGGACATTCTGAAGAGCAAATTGGACTTGCCATAATTTGTTCTAAAATCATCTACTAGTATCTTCCAAGATCCAACAAAATTATAGCCTAGTTTTTGGTAGCTAAACCTTCATCTACTTGTACAATTTACATTCCTTGCAATATTATATAAATGCCTTTCAAGTACTGACCTTTCAGGTGGTGGAACGAGAAGACTCGTAGGTATGCTTTTATAGTTTACAGAATCATCTTTTCTTATACTTTACACACTATATTTTTATGCTTATAAAACTTGCATGTTAAGCAATGATGACACCTTGCATGAAAACTAAAACTGCTAGGATAGCTGTAAAATCAAAACCAAAACTAAAATCAACCAAGAAAAAATTTACCACCACAACATTCAAAATATAAGACAATGCAAAATTTAATCACAAACATCACAAAACAACACTTGCAACTAAATTAAGACGTCTCTATCAGATGATTAGGAATCCCTCGGAGGAGGTAATCTATGGTTGTTAACCAGACGTTCCACAATCTAAATGAAAGTACGAAATTCACTAAGTTAAGTTTAGTAAATTCATTTAGACTAAGTGAATCCATTAGAAAATAGTGGTACTAGAATGAGGGAGCTGTAGGATCCTAACTGGTGTTGCTCTAATCAACTTTAATATTCCCTCCAAATACTTAAAGAACCATAACCATAGGAACATCTGATTTGACATTATAACTTGACACATTAGAAAATCTAAACTCGTCACAATGAGGAGCTTGGTGCTAGTATTATGGGTAGCACGACCATCTTTAATAGCAAGAGGATCTACAACAACACATCCTTTCTTAGAATTAAACAATAAGTCATAGGATTTCGAAGTTGTTTGCTTATGCAATATAAATAATCACCTTATCTTTATGCCTTTGCACAATCATGATGTGCAATATAAGACCTAACTCATCTTAGTATTTCGAGGTTGTTGTTCATTACAACCGAAATCCTCACATCTTCCAGGCTATTTGTTAAGCCCTAACTAATAAGATTGACAGGATGAAACATTCAAATACTTCTCTCTAAACTAAAGCCAAACCATAGGATAGCTTGGGAAGTCACCGAGGCTGTCCTCTGAATCAATGACATCTCCTAGTTCTTCCTCGCTTGGATCCCAAAAATAAATGTTCCAAATTTGCGTCATTCCCCTTTCACACCTTTTTGTCTAATCTTGTTGAAAAATCCTATCTTTTTGACCTCTTTGAAGATAACATTTTTTTTATTTTTATCGAGAGTTTTTTTAGGTGAATTTGGTTATCTAAGATGTAATTAACTATAGAGGCTTGCCCTTACAGGAAGCTTTTTCAAACTTAGCTTGATATAAAACCTATTTAATTCTTTGTATTAAATAGGGGAACTTGTCGAAAAATAAAATGGTTTTGCAGACCAAACAGATGTCATATATTTCTTAGTTTATTTGATTGAGCTTCATCCTCAAGTCTTGTCTTTATCTTTCTGGATAGATGTAGGGTTTGAGGTATAGTGCTCTTTCATTGAAACTTTCGAAAATATGGGGTCAGTTTGAATTCANTATATATATATATATATATATGTATATATATGTAAATTAAAAGCCTTTCTGAAGTGGGCAACGAGATTTTCATTCTGGCGATCGACAGCTTTTAACGGGCAACTCCACACCCAAAATAGTGCCGACACCCCAACGACAGTTACTTGATGGGTTAATTCATTTTGACAAATTTTGAAGGGAAATTTGAGGCACCTATCGGCTGAAGAGGGTGGTTATGAGCACTAGAAACAAAAATATGGTTAAAAAACTTATGAAAGGAGGCATCCTTTGGAGAATACATTAAATTTGTACACATTTTGAAGAGATATCAAGGCACCTCTTGGAAAACTATAATAAAAAGGCCTACTTCTAGTCTCCTTAAGGGCTGCTTCTAGTCTCTTTAAGTGTTTCTTTTAGATTCTTCTTCATTGTGATTTCTAAGAGAGACTATAAGACGTTATTATCTATCTTTATTTTAGTTTTAGTTTCTAGTTTTTGAGAGTTAAGAGTGTTGTAAGAAGAGAAGAAATTCAAAGGAACTCTAAGAGTTTGGTGGAGGATTTGAGATAAGTTTTATCTTTTTATTACTACATTTAATTTTAATTGAGACTTCTTGTTGGTTTGACAATGATTTCTGCTTTTAAACTAAAGTGTAATTTTATTTCTCAATAAATTTTAAGTTATTTTGCTTTATCTTTTTCCTTAAAATGATAAGTAAATAAAGTATTGGATGAAAGTTGTGGAGAGTATTGATCTTTAATGTTAGAAGAAGTTATGATGATTTAACTCCATGTACTTCATTTACTTTTTGATTTGGCCCATCGAGATGTTAAAGTTTGTTGTGAGAACATGTAAGAATCGGGATGGTATTGTCTCAATCAGCAATTGGAAAGAATCACTTGAGATTGTATGGATGAGAATGTAATTCATATGATTAAGTGCAAATAAATAGGTAAATAATCGTTGAAGGGTGTAGAGTTAGAGGACTTTAAAATGACAGGTTAAAGCCCCCAACTTGGTTTATTGTTTTAGGTTTTGATACGCAATGTCAGCCCCCAAGTGGAGGAATTTAAGGAACTCTAGAGTGAGAGCTGGTATCTTCCCTTCTTAGCCGGTCTTCAGAGCTATTCAAACTTGAAATTAACCAATATTCCTTATAGCATCTCTAGTGAGAGAAAAAAATAATATTTCTCCTATTTTGCACAATACAATTTTGCATATTTCCACAACAGAATTCCTATACTTGTTACTGATTCATGATAAGGAAAATGATATTTCATATTCTGTACTTCTTATCTTACAAAAACTAAAGATATCTTTAGAAGTTGTTATTGTTTCATCAAAATATCAAAAATACCAAAAAGAATTAAACTTTAATTAATGTGATAATATCTTTAGCTTTAGTAATTGCCTTTTTGAAATGGAAGTTTGTTACTAAATAGTGCATATTATGAACAATCCCTGTGGGTTCGATGTTCGGGGCTTAATCAAAAAGTTTTATATTACTTGATAACGATACATATACTTGCATAGTATCCCAATATATATATATATAT
>JXCR01140284.1:0-24818 GCA_002079205.1 Phalaenopsis hybrid cultivar | reverse complement strand
ATGGTAAAGCTTTATGTGAATTAGGTGCAAGCATTAACCTTATGCCTTTATCAATATTTAAAAGATTGGGATTAAGAGAAATAACCCCTACAACTGTAACTCTGCAGTTAGCAGATCATTCAATAACCTATCCTAAAGGAGTTATAGAAGATGTCTAAGTGAAAGTGGATCAATTTATCTTTCCTATTGATTTCATTGTGCTAGATATGAAAGAAAATAAAGAGATACCTATTATTTTGGGGAGACCTTTCCTAGCCACAGGAAGAACAATGATAAATGTGCAGAAAGGGGAATTAAATATGCACGTCAATGATCAATCGGTTACTTTAACATTTCAAGATCAATGAAGTATCCTACCATTTTAAAACAAATTATGAAGAGAAATCTTAAATAAAAGATTTGTAACTCGAGTAAGAAGAGGAATTAGATCAACTTGAAGATCTTTATAAGGAAAATTCAAACTATGTCCGAGAAAGTTTTGAAATTCTGGACACAATAGAAAAAGATAAATCCTTTTGTCCATCAATTGAAAAACCTCCAGAAATTAAGTTGAAATTACTTCCTGATCATTTAAAATATGCATTTTTAGGTGATTTCTCTACTTTACCATTTATAATTCCCTTAAAATTAATAATGGAAGAAGAAGAAAGATAGATGAAAATTATGAAAAATTTTAAGAAAGCCTTTGGATGGACAATTTCTGATATTAAAGGAAGCAGTCCTTCAATTTTCTTATATAAAATTTATATGGAAGAGAACTGTAAGCCCAGGGCAGATCCTCAAAGGTGATTGAATCCCATTATGAAAGAAGTTGTTAAGAAAGAAATTATAAAGTGGTTAGATGCTGGAATTATCTACCCTATTTTAAATAGTGCATGAGTTAGTCTAAGTCACTGCGTTCCTAAGAAAGGAGGAGTAACTATGACTGTAAATGAACATAATGAGTTAATACCTACTAGACAAGTCACAAGGTGGAAAATATGCATTGATGATAGAAAACTAAATCTTGCTTCTAGAAAAGATAATTTTCCACTACCCTTTCTAGATCAGATGCTAGATAGACTAGCTGGGCATAAATACTTTTATTTTCTGGGTGAATATACTGGTTATCACCAAATTCAAATAACTCCTGAAGATTAAGAGAAAATAATATTTACCAGTCCGTATGGTACATTTGCTTTTAGAAGAATGTCCTTTGGTTTATGTAATGCCCCTGCTACATTTCAAAGATGTCTGATGATTATTTTCTGATTTAATTGAAAAAGGGATTGAAGTCCTTATGGATGATTTTTCAGTGTTTGGAACTTCATGTGAATCATGTTAAGAACATTTATCAAAAGTTTTTAAGTGCCGTGAAGAAACAAATTTAGTCCTTAATTGGGAAAAATGCCAATTTATGGTAGTAGGAGGAATTATATTAGAGAAACAAATTTAGTCCTTAACTGGGAAAAATGCCAATTTATGGTAGCAGGAGGAATTGTATCAGAAACAAATTTAGTCCTTAATTGAGAAAAATGTCAATTTATGGTAGCAGGAGGAATTGTATTAGGACATCAGATATCAAAAAATGGTATGAAAGTAGATCCTCCTAAAAGTTAAGTGATCATTAATTTACTTTATCTAACCAATGTAAGGGAAATTAAGAGTTTTTTAGGACATGATGGATTCTACAGAAAATATATTAAACTCTTTAAAAATTGCTAAGCCTTTATGCCATATACTGGAGAAAGATACAATTTTCAATTTTGATGAAGAGTGCCTAAAAGCTTTTGATTTATTAAAAGAAAAATTAGTCACTTCACCAATTATAGTTTCACCAGATTAGGGAAAACCTTTTGAATTGATGTGTGATGCTAGTGATTATGTGATCCCGGATTNATGCGCTTAAGCGCCTATGATAGTTACTTGACGGGTTAATTCATTTTGACAAATTTTGAAGGGACATTTGAGTCACCTATTGGCTGAAGAGGGTGGTTATGACCATTAGAAACAAAAATATGGTTAAAAAACTTATGAAAGGAGGCATCCTTTGGAGAATACATCAAATTTGTACACATTTTGAAGAGATATCAAGACACCTCTTGGAAAACTATAAGAAAAAGGCCTACTTCTAGTCTCCTTAAGGGCTGCTTCTAGTCTCTTTAAGTTTTTCTTTTAGATTCTTCTTCATTGTGATTTCTAAGAGAGACTCTAAGACGTTACTATCTATCTTTATTTTAGTTTTAGTTTCTAGTTTTTGAGAGTTAAGAGTGTTGTATGAAGAGAAGAAATTCAAAGGAACTCTAAGAGTTTGGTGGATGATTTGAGATAATTTTTATCTTTTTATTACTATATTTAATTTTAATTGAGACTTCTTGTTGGTTTGACAATGATTTCTGCTTTTAAACTAAAGTGTGATTTTATTTCTCAATAAACTTTGAGTTGTTTTCTTTATCTTTTTTCCTTAAAATGATAAGTAAATAAAGTATTAGATGAAAGTTGTGGAGAGTATTGATCTTTAATGTTGGAAGAAGTTGTGATGATTTAACTCCATGTACTTCATTTACTTCTTGATTTGGCCCATCGAGATGTTAAAATTTGTTGTGAGAACATGTAAGAATCGGGATGGTATTATCTCAATTAATAATTGGAAAGAATCGCTTGAAATTGTATGGATGAGAATGTAATTCATATGATTAAGTGCAAACAAATTAGTAAATAATCGTTGAAGGGTGTAGAGTTAGAGGACTTTAAAATGACAGGTTAAAGTCCCCAACTTGGTTTATTGTTTTAGGTTTTGATACGCAATGTCAGCCACCAAGTGGAGGAATTTAGGGAACTCTAGAGTGAGAGCTGGTATCTTCCCTTCCTAGCCGGTTTTCAGAGCTATTCAAACTTGAAATTAACCAATATTCTTTATAGCATCTCTAGTGAGGGTAAAAAATAATATTTCTCCGATTTTTCACAATACAATTTTACATATTTCCACAACAAAATTTCTATACTTGTTACTGATTCATGATAAGGAAAATGATATTTCATATGCTGTGCTTCTTATCTTACAAAAACTCAAGATATCTTTAGAAGTTGTTATTGTTTCATCAAAATATCAAAAATAACAAAAAGAATTGAACTTTAATTAATGTGATAATATCTTTAGCTTAAGTAATTACCTTTTTGAAATGGAAGTTTGTTACTAAATAGTGCATATTATGAACAATCCCTATGGGTTCGATATTCGGGGCTTAATCAAAAAGTTTTATATTACTTGATAACGATACATATACTTGCATAGTATCCCAATATATATATATATATATATATATAAATTAAAAAGTAGAATTCTTATTTTCTTCATGATCAAGTTTTTGGTGTTGTTGTAAGGTAGGAAAGATAAGTGGAGAATATAATTGCATATATTATTATACTATTGCATATAAACAATCGAGATCAAGTTTTTTGGCTCCGTTGTCGGGGATTGAAAANATATATATATATATAAATTAAAAAGTAGAATTCTTATTTTCTTCATGATCAAGTTTTTGGTGTTGTTGTAAGATAGGAAAGATAAGTGGTGAATATAATTGCATATATTATTATACTATTGCATATAAACAGCCGAGATCAAGTTTTTTGGCTCCGTTGTCGGGGATTGAAATTAAGAAAAATTAAAAATTAGGTTTGGAATTTAGATTTAAATTGAAATTGGGATTGAGATTAAATTGTAATTTAATTTAAAACAAAATTTCTATTTTTAGTAAGCTTTATTTAAACTTTAATAAGTTTTATAAATATATTTAAGTGTTGTGTTTTTATAACAAGTATCTTATTTTTGTTTTATGTTAGTGTTTGCGTAGTTCAGATTCTGAAGGACCAGTGCCCTACTATTCTGAATTAGAAAGAACNAATATATTTAAGTGTTGTGTTTTTATAACAAGTATCTTATTTTTGTTTTATGTTAGTGTTTGCGTAGTTCAGGTTCTGAAGGACTAGTGCCCTACAATTCTGAATTAGAAAGAAGTGTTAAGAAAATTAGAAAAATTGAAAAAATTAAAAATTTTGAAAAATCTAAAAAAATTACACAAATGGAAGATCAAAATAATAAAAATGCTAAAATTCGTCAAGAATTTAGACCATTAAGAGATTATGCTAACCCTACGGTAGATGAACTTCATTGTAGTATTCAAAAACCTATTGTAGTGGCTAATTCATCTGAGCTTAAAACTGGTATTATCTAAATGGTATAAAATAATCAGTTTGGGGGATCACCAACTGAAGATCCAAATTTACATCTTACCAATTTCTTAGAATTGTGTGCAACATTTAAATACGATGATGTATCAGATGATGCCATAAGACTTAGGTTATTTCCTTTCTCACTAAGGGATAAAGCTAAGACATGGTTGCATTCGTTAGCACCTTGATCTATTAGAAATTCGGGTGATTTAGCACACAAATTCCTTGGAAAATATTTTCCACCATAAAAAAACTGTGAATCATAGAAATGATATTACATCTTTTAATCAATTTGAAGGGGAATATATTTATGAAGCATGTGAATACTTTCAAGAACTCTTAAGAAAGTGTCCACACCATGCTATATCAGATTGGTTAATAATTGAAAATTTTTATAATGGATTAGCTAGGTCTCTTAGATCTATTAGCGATGCCGCCGGTGGTGGTTCATTGATATCAAAACCATTTCATGACGCTTATACTTTAATTAAGGAAATGACTACTAATAATTTTCAATGGCCTTCTCAGAGGGTAAATCTTAAAAAAATAGCCAATATTCATGAATCTGATGCATTTACTATGTTAGCAAATCAGGTTGCTGCAATTTCAAGGAAGGTAGACCAATTTGGAATGAATTTTTCTCAACCAATTCCTATGGTAGAAAAGAGTTCATTAGGCCAAATGGTAAATTCTCAAGCATCATTAGAGAAATTGAATTCCATAAATAATAAGCCAAATAACCCTAACCCAGGTTGGAATAAACATCCTAAGTTTAACTGGAATATTACTTTAGGTGATAATAATCAACAATGGGGTAGCAACCACTTAAACCCATTGGGAAGCTGGAACAATCAAGGGAATAATAATAATAGATCTACTTATCTTCCATGTTTTAATAGTAATCCACAATGTAAGGAGAAAAAGTTATCCATAGAAGAAGTTGGCATTACAAATGGGAAATCAATTACAAAGTCAAGGAGCTACAATTAGAAATATTGAGAATGAACTTAGAGAAATAGCAAATTCATTAAGTAATAGATCTCAAGGAACACTTCCTAGTAATACTGAAGTAAATCCAAAAGATCAGAATAAAGAGCAAGTAAAAGTCGTTCAAATTAGAAGCAGAGGAGAGTTGGAAAGTAGGGCTAAAAAAGAAATTGAACTAGAGAGAGAAGAGATTGAAGAACCAAAAGAGGGTGCTCCGAAAGGTTTAGAGAGACTTATTTCTCCACTCAAAATTGATTTAGAAAAATCACCACCTCCATTTCCTCAAAAGCTTCGTCAAAAGAAGTTGGATAAACAATTTTCAAAATTTTTGGAAATTTGTAAGAAGCTTACAATTAATATTCCATTTGCTGAAGCCTTAGAACAAATGCTAAGTTATGTAATGTTTATGAAGGATATTATTAATAGAAAAAGGAAGTTTGAATATAATGAGACTGTTGCACTTAGTGAGGAGTACAGTGATATAATTCAGAAAAAGCTTCCTGAAAAGCTTAAAGATCCTGGTAGCTTTACAATTTCATGTGCAATAGGAGACATATTTTATGGTAAAGCTTTATGTGAATTAGGTGCAAGCATTAACCTTATGCCTTTATCAATATTTAAAAGATTGGGATTAAGAGAAATAACCCCTACAACTGTAACTCTGCAGTTAGCAGATCATTCAATAACCTATCCTAAAGGAGTTATAGAAGATGTCTAAGTGAAAGTGGATCAATTTATCTTTCCTATTGATTTCATTGTGCTAGATATGAAAGAAAATAAAGAGATACCTATTATTTTGGGGAGACCTTTCCTAGCCACAGGAAGAACAATGATAAATGTGCAGAAAGGGGAATTAAATATGCACGTCAATGATCAATCGGTTACTTTAACATTTCAAGATCAATGAAGTATCCTACCATTTTAAAACAAATTATGAAGAGAAATCTTAAATAAAAGATTTGTAACTCGAGTAAGAAGAGGAATTAGATCAACTTGAAGATCTTTATAAGGAAAATTCAAACTATGTCCGAGAAAGTTTTGAAATTCTGGACACAATAGAAAAAGATAAATCCTTTTGTCCATCAATTGAAAAACCTCCAGAAATTAAGTTGAAATTACTTCCTGATCATTTAAAATATGCATTTTTAGGTGATTTCTCTACTTTACCATTTATAATTCCCTTAAAATTAATAATGGAAGAAGAAGAAAGATAGATGAAAATTATGAAAAATTTTAAGAAAGCCTTTGGATGGACAATTTCTGATATTAAAGGAAGCAGTCCTTCAATTTTCTTATATAAAATTTATATGGAAGAGAACTGTAAGCCCAGGGCAGATCCTCAAAGGTGATTGAATCCCATTATGAAAGAAGTTGTTAAGAAAGAAATTATAAAGTGGTTAGATGCTGGAATTATCTACCCTATTTTAAATAGTGCATGAGTTAGTCTAAGTCACTGCGTTNGAGATTATGCTAACCCTACGGTAGATGAACTTCATTGTAGTATTCAAAAACCTATTGTAGTGGCTAATTCATGTGAACTTAAAAGTGGTATTATCTAAATGGTATAAAATAATCAGCTTTGGGGATCACCAACTGAAGATCCAAATTTACATTTTACCAATTTCTTAGAATTGTGTGCAACATTTAAATACGATGAGTATCAGATGATGCCATAAGACTTAGGTTATTTCCTTTCTCATTGAGGGATAAAGCTAAGATATGGTTGCATTCGTTAGCACCTTGATCTATTAGAACTTCAGGTGATTTAACACACAAATTCCTTGCAAAATATTTTTCAACATAAAAAAATTGTGAATCATAGAAATGATATTACATCTTTTAATCAATTTGAAGGGGAATATATTTATGAAGCATGTGAACACTTTCAAGAACTCTTAAGAAAGTGTCCACACCATGCTATATTAGATTGGTTAATAATTGAAAATTTTTATAATGGATTAGCTAGGTCTCTTAGATCTGTTAGCGATTCCGCTGGTGGTGGTTCATTGATATCAAAACCATTTCATGATGGTTATACTTTAATTAAAGAAATGATTACTAATAATTTTCAATGGCCTTATCAGAGGGTAAATCTTAAAAAAACAGCCAATATTCATGAATCTGATGCATTTACTATGTTAGCATATCAAGTTGCTGCAATTTCAAGGATGGTAGACCAATTTGGAATGAATTTTTCTCAACCAATTCCTATGGTAGAAGAGAATTCATTAGGCCAAATAAAAATTTTTTAGGATCATTAGAGAAATTGAATGCCATAAATAATAAGCCAAATAACCCTAACCCAGGTTGAAATAAGCATCCTAAGTTTAGCTCGAATATTACTTTAGGTGATAATAATCAACAATGGGGTAGCAACCACTTAAACCCATTGGGAAGCTGGAACAATCAAGGGAATAATAATAATAGATCTACTTATCTTCCATGTTTTAATAATAATCTACAATGTAAGGAGAAAAAGTTATCCATAGAAGAAGTTGGCATTGCAAATGGGAAATCAGTTACAAAGTCAAGGAGCTAAATTAGAAATATTGAGAATCAACTTGGACAAATAGCAAATTCATTAAGTAATAGATCTCAAGGAATACTTCCTAGTAATACTGAAGTAAATCCAAAAAATCAGAATAAAGAGAAAGTAAAAGTCGTTCAACTTAGAAGCAGAAGAGAGTTGGAAAGTAGGGCTAAAAAAGAAATTGAACTAGAGAGAGAAGAGTTTGAAGAACCAAAAGAGGGTGCTCCGAAAGGTTTAGAGAGACCTATTTCTCCACTCAAATTTGATTTGGAAAAATCACCACCTCCATTTCCTCAGAGGCTTTGTCAACAGAAGTTGGATAAACAATTTTCAAAATTTTTGGAAATTTGTAAGAAGCTTACAATTAATATTCCATTTGCTGAAGCCTTAGAACAAATGCCAAGTTATGTAATGTTTATGAAAAATATTATTAATAGAAAAAGGAAGTTTGAATATAATGAGACAGTTGCACTTAGTGAGGAGTACAGTGATATAATTCAAGAAAAGCTTCTTGAAAAGCTTGATGATTCTGGTAGCTTTACAATTCCATGTGCAATAGGAGACATATTTTATGGGAAAACTTTATGTGAATTAGGTGCAAGCATTAACCTTATGCCTTTATCAATATTTAAAAGATCGGGATTAAGAGAAATAACCCCTACAACTGTAACTCTGCAGTTAGCAGATCATTCAATAACCTATCCTAAAGGAGTTATAGAAGATGTCTAAGTGAAAGTGGATCAATTTATCTTTCCTATTGATTTCATTGTGCTAGATATGAAAGAAAATAAAGAGATACCTATCATTTTGGGGAGACCTTTCCTAGCCACTGGAAGAATAATGATAAATGTGTAGAAAGGGCAATTAAATATGCGCGTCAATGATCAATCGGTTGCTTTAACATTTCAAGATCAATGAAGTATCCTGCCATTTTAAAAAAAAATTATGAAGAGAAATCTTAAATCAAAGATTTGTAACTTGAGTAAGAAGAGGAATTAGATCAACTTGAAGATCTTTATAAGGAAAATTCAAACATGTTCGAGAAAGTTTTGAAATTCTGGACACAATAGAAAAAGATAAATCTTTTTGTCCATCAATTGAAAAACCTCTAGAAATTAAGTTGAAATTACTTCCTGTTCATTTAAAATATACATTTTTAGGTGATTTCTCTACTTTACCAATTATAATTCCCTTAAAATTAACAATGGAAGAAGAAGAAAGATAGATGAAAATTATGAAAAATTTTAAGAAAGCCTTTGGATGGACAATTTCTGATATTAAGGGAATCAGTCCTTCAATTTGCTTATATAGAATTTATATGGAAGAGAACTGTAAACCCAGGGCAGATCCTCAAAGGTGATTGAATCCCATTATGAAAGAAGTTGTTAAGAAAAAAATTATAAAGTGGTTAGATGCTGGAATTATCTACCCTATTTTAATTAGTGCATGGGTTAGTCTAAGTCACCGCATTCTTAAGAAAGGAGGAGTAACTGTGACTGTAAATGAACATAATGACTTAATACCTACTAGACAAGTCACAAGGTGCCAAATATGCATTGATTATAGAAAACTAAATCTTGCTTCTAGAAAAGATCATTTTCCACTACCCTTTGTAGATCAGATGCTAGATAGACTAGCTGGGCATAAATACTTTTGTTTTCTAGATGAATATACTGGTTATCACCAAATTCAAATAACTCCTAAAGATCAAGAGAAAATAATTTTTACCAGTCCGTATGGTACATTTGCTTTTAGAAGAATGTCCATTGGTTTATGTAATGCCCTTGCTACATTTAAAAGATGTCTGGTGATTATTTTCTGTGATTTAATTGAAAAAGGGATTGAAGTCCTTATGGATGATTTTTCAGTGTTTGGAACTTCATGTGAATCATGTTAAGCACATTTATCAAAAGTTCTTAAGTGACGTGAAGAAACAAATTTAGTCCTTAATTGGGAAAAATGCCAATTTATGGTAGTAGGAGGAATTATATTAGAGAAACAAATTTAGTCCTTAACTGGGAAAAATGCCAATTTATGGTAGCAGGAGGAATTGTATCAGAAACAAATTTAGTCCTTAATTGAGAAAAATGTCAATTTATGGTAGCAGGAGGAATTGTATTAGGACATCAGATATCAAAAAATGGTATGAAAGTAGATCCTCCTAAAATTTAAGTGATCATTAATTTACTTTATCTAACCAATGTAAGGGAAATTAAGAATTTTTTTAGAACATGATGGATTCTACAGACAATATATTAAACTCTTCAAAACTTGCTAAGCCTTTATGCCATATACAGGAAAAAGATACAATTTTCAATTTTGATGAAGTGTGCCTAAAAGCTTTTGATTTATTAAAAGAAAAATTAGTCACTTCACCAATTATAGTTACACCAGATTAGGGAAAATCTTTTGAATTGATGTGTGATGCTAGTGATTATGTGATCCCGAATTACTGCTTATATGCAATAGTATAACAATAATTTTGATTATATTTTTCTCTTATATTTCCTTATTTTGCAACAAAACGAAAAACTTGATCCTGAAAAAAATAAGAATTTAACTTTTAATTTATATATATTGGGATACTAAGCAAGTATACATACTGTTATCAAGTAATATAAAACTTTTTTATTAAGAGCTGAATATCGAACCCATAGAGAGATTATGCAATATGCAATTTTAGAAACTTTATATTTTTAAAAAGACAATTATTTAAACTAAAGATGATTCTTGCTGTAATGAAAATTTAAATATTTTTGGTATTTTTAATACTTTAATAGAACAATAACAATTTAAAAAGATAATTAGAGTATTTGTAGAAGAAAAACACTAAAGATGAAAAATATCTTTCTTCTTGTCACGAATCAGTAATACGTAATAGGAATTATGTTGTGGAAGTATGCAAATTGTGTTGTGCCAAATAGGAGCAATAACATTCTTTACCCTTACTAGAGTTGCTATAAAGAACATTGGCTAATTTAAAGTTTGAATAGTTCTGAAGATCGGCTAGGCAGAACCCTTACTAGAGATGATATAAAGAACATTGGCTAATTTAAAGTTTGAATAGTTCTGAAGACAGGCTAGGCCCTTACTAGAGATGCTATAAAGAATATTGGCTAATTTAAAGTTTGAATAGTTTTGAAGACCGACCTTACTAGAGATGCTATAAAGAACATTGGCTAATTTAAAGTTTGAATAGTTCTAAAGACCAGATAGGTAGGGAAGATACCATGTATAGGAATTCTATTGTGAAAGTATGCAAATTGTGTTGTGTCAAATAGGAGCAATAATATTCTTTACCCTTACTGTTGTGGAAGTATGCAAATTGTGTTGTGCCAAATATGAGTAATAATATTCTTTACCCTTACTAGAGATGATATAAAGAACATTGGCTAATTTAAAGTTTGAATAGTTCTGAAGACAGGCTAGGCCCTTACTAGAGATGCTATAAAGAATATTGGCTAATTTAAAGTTTGAATAGTTTTGAAGACCGACCTTACTAGAGATGCTATAAAGAACATTGGCTAATTTAAAGTTTGAATAGTTCTAAAGACCAGATAGGTAGGGAAGATACCATCTTACTAGAGATGCTATAAAGAACATTGGCTAATTTAAAGTTTGAATAGTTCTGAAGACCAGGTAGGCAGGGAAGATACTAGCTCTCACTCTAGAGTTCCCTAGATTCCCTCCACCTAGGGGCTAACATTCTCGTATTAGAACCTAAAATAATAAACCAAGTTGGGGGCTTTAACTAGTCACTTTAAAGTCCTCTAACTCTACACCCTTTAATGAATATTTCCCCNATAAAACTTTTTTATTAAGACCTGAATATCGAACCCACAGGGAGATTATGCAATATGCAATTTTAGAAACTTCATATTTTTAAAAAGCCAATTATTTAAACTAAAGATGATTCTTGCTGTAATGAAAATTTAAGTATTTTTGGTATTTTTAATACTTTAATAGAACAATAACAATTAAAAAGATAACTAGAGTATTTGTAGAAGAAAAACACTAAAGATGAAAAATATCTTTCTTCTTATCATGAATCAGTAATACGTAATAGGAATTCTGTTGTGGAAGTATGCAAATTGTGTTGTGCCAAATAGGAGCAATACGTATAGGAATTCTATTGTGAAAGTATGCAAATTGTGTTGTGTCAAATAGGAGCAATAATATTCTTTACCCTTACTGTTGTGGAAGTATGCAAATTGTGTTGTGCCAAATATGAGTAATAATATTCTTTACCCTTACTAGAGATGAAGAACATTGGCTAATTTAAAGTTTGAATAGTTCTGAAGACCAGCTAGGTAGGGAAGATACTAGCTCTCACTCTAAAGTTCCCTCGATTCCCTCCTTAAAGTTTGAATAGTTCTGAAGACCGGCTAGGCAGGGAAGATACTAGCTCTCACTCTAGAGCAAAGTTTGAATAGTTCTGAAGACCGGCTAGGCAGGGAAGATACTAGCTCTCACTCCAGAGTTATTTGAATAGTTCTGAAGACCAGCTAGGTAGGGAAGATACTAGCTCTCACTCTAGAGTTCCCTAGATTCCCTCCACCCAGGGGCTAACATTCTCGTATTAGAACCTAAAATAATAAACCAAGTTGGGGGCTTTAACCAGTCACTTTAATGTCCTCTAACTCTACACCCTTTAATGAATATGTTCCTATTTATTTGCACTCAATCATATGAACTACATTTTCAATCATACAACCTCATGTGATTCTTTCTAATTGTTGACTGAGACAACACCAGCCCTATTATTCATACAACCTCATGTGATTCTTTCCAATTGTTGACTGAGACAATACCAGCTCGGTTCTTTCATGTTCTCACAACAAATTTTAACATCTGGATTGGCCAAATCAAGAAGTAAATGAAGTACATTGATTTCCTCACAAAAAATTTTAACATCTGGATTGGCCAAATCAAGAAGTAAATGAAGTGCATGGATTTAAATCATCACAACTTCTTGCAAAGGATTGGACAAATCAAGAAGTAAATGAAGTGCATGGATTTAAATCATCACAACTTCTTCCAACTTAAAGATCAATACTCTCCACAACTTCCATCTAACACTTAATTACTTATCATTTTAAGAAGAACGATAAAAAAAACTACTCAGAATCCATGGAGAAAACAAAACCACACTTTAGTTTCAAAATAGAAATCATTTTCAAACCAGCAACAAACCTCAATTAAAACCAAAAGTAGTATAAAACAAAAGATAAAAGCTTAGCTCAAGTCCTCCACCAAACTCTTGATGTTCCTTTGAATCTCTTCTCTTTTACAACACTCCCAATATAAAAACTAAAACAAAAATGATAACATAAATATGTGGGCCTAAAAATCTCTCTGAACTAACTCCCCAATTCAAGAACTTTCATAACTTTCTCTTTTCAAGCACACTTTCAAAGACTCAATCTTCATTCTTTCATAAATCTCCAAAAGGTGCCTTAATATCTCTTCAAAATATGCCTTGATTCGATGTATTTCTCTAAGAGATGCCTCCTTTCACAATAATTTTTGTCCATGGTGGTTGTAACCACCTATTAAGCCAATGGGTGCCTCCAAAACCTCTTCAAAATTTGCAAAAACCAACTTTACTCAGCTAATAACTGCCACTGGCGCTTAAGCGCGGGGCCTCTTGCCCTTAGGTGCAGATTTCTCTGTTTAACTGGCACTTAAGCGCTGGATCTGGCGCTTAGGCGCCAAAACACTCTTGCCCAATTTTCACCTATTTGCTCCAAATTTTATCCTTTTTCACCCCTTTAAGCATTTTTCACCTTCTTACCTGTACCTGAAAGAAAAACACACAAATACCTTATATTAAAGAGCAATTTCTCAAAATAGGTATAAAAATGCGTCTAAAAATACTATATATTTTAGGTGTATCAAAATCCCCCAAGCATAAAATGTTACTAGTCCTCAAGTGACACTTTAATCTTTAAGAACTAAATAAGTATGATATGTATATGAGTTTACTTAGGAGTTATTAAAATTTAGATTTAGAAATATAGTAGTCCAATTTAGAAAAAATATTCAGTAATTGAGACCAACTTAAGGTTTAGAAATTCTTAATGTTAAGAAAGATAAAATATGAGTTCCTATCTAATTCAGAAATATTGTAGATTTTCCAAATTTAGAATTTAGTCCGTTTATTTTCTCTACTTAAAAATTTTTATTTTAAATAATTCTACTTACTATATTATATCCCTAAGCTTAAGAGTTTCTCAAGTTTTATACTTTATAAAGATCAAATGTGGAACCAATTTTTGATTAGACACTAATCCTCAAGCTTCTCCTCCCTAACTCTTTCTCTTTTTCTTCTCTTCTTTTTTTTTCTCTCTTTTTTTTCTTCTCTTTTTCTTTTCTTTTCAGGCAAAGATTACTATATCTGGATAAGCCTTTAATAATTTTAAATTCTGGTTCTCCTTTTCTAAAGCACTATATCTTGATAGGCCTTTAATGATTTTGAATTCCACTTCTCCTTTCCTAAAGCAAAGTTCTGATATAAAACTTTTACTTATAAATATAATAATAGTTTTTGAAAATTATTTTAAATAAAAGAAATTTAAGTATTAAAAATAAAAGTCTAAATTATCTAAATTTTTCAAAAATAAAATTTTTCTTACTATAGATAGTTACACTATTNAAATCATCACAACTTCTTCCAAAATTAAAGATCAATACTCTCCACAACTTCCATCCAACACTTAATTACTTACTCATTTCTAAAATTAAATTTTACTTCCCTAATATAACTTCATATATATAATCATNCTACACTAAAAACTTTTAACTTAAAGTTTTTCTTCATTACTAAAAATTTTAACTAAATTCTCTTACTCATTTATAAAATTAAATTTTACTTCCCTAATATAACTTCATATATATAATCATTTTTTTCTTTTCAAATCAAATTCACTTGTAGCACATTGAGAACAAATAAAATTCTAGTTTTGAAAATATTTTTCATCCCCCTCAAACTTAAATTTTTAACAGATTAAACATTTTAACATCAGATATATATAAGCAGGAATGAAAATTTAAAATAACATGCTAACATGAACTTTTAAACCCTAATGATACAAGTAGAAAAACTAAAAACAAGAGTAAAATTAATTTTGATCAAATTTTCTAATATTTTCATTTCAATTCAACAAGTAGAGATTCAATGGACTTCTAAGAAATGGGTATAAACATAAACACAAACTAACAAACTAACTTTGACTTCACAATTTCAACATAAAAACAAACACACAAACATGATAAAAGAAATATACGGGGTAGTAGTTTCTAAAATTTAAATTTAAGATCCGTGTTAGCAAGATTTTTAATCTTTTCAAAAGGCATAGAATTAAGTAAAGTTCTAAACTAACTAAATCATAAAACTCACAACAATTACTACCCAAGAATTTAAAAACAAAATATTAACTAACACAACTATCACAAACAAAAATAAAACATCAAAGTCTAAAACATAATACATAGTCCAAACCAAAACATAAATGCAAATGTAGCAGTACCAAACCACATAGTTTTTAACATAAAAATAAATAACACAACACAAATCACAAGTCCTAAACACATAGTCTAACACATATTACAGACATAGAAATAAATCAGTCCTCCTCATCATTTTTAGAATCACCGCTATTCCAGACATTTGTAGATTCATAATCAGGGTATCTAGGATATGGAGGAAACTGCACTCCTGGGCACCTCTGATTACACTCTCCAGAGATGAGTGGAATTTCTCTTTATAATCACTCTTTCTCCTATTATACCTATATGTATGGCTTGCAAAGCTTTCTAAATTTCTTACCTTATTAGCAGTATAGTTGATATTGTCCATCATCCTCTGTAATAATGCGTATCGGGTCTCAATAGACTCACCTTTAGATGTAGAAGCACATGAGGTAGATGGTCTAGATGTAGAAGCAGCAGAGGCAGAAGCAGCAGACGTCTCCATTCCATAACTCCTAGAAAATCCTCCTCTCCAGCCAAAAATAGAATGCTTAGAATAAGTCTTCACATTCACCTTAGTGATGGGATTTAGAGGTAACCATACTTCTTCCCAACTATCATATCTAACTCCAGCTTGCTCACACAAAGAAAACATTAAGGAAGCGAGTCCAGACCTGCAGTAGTAACAACTGTGGCAGAACTGATGATAGTCTGATAGATCAAAGCTCCAATGTTGATGAGCTTTCCTTTCTGGATACAATAGTTTAACATCGCTCTCTCTCTTGTAACATTACTGAGATGATTTGTTGGAAGCATACGAGCAAAAATAAAAGTGTCAGGCCTTTGAAGGTGCACATAACTTTGAATTTGGGAAGTTGACTCTCCTCTCATTAGTGATCTTCTAGAATCCTTTTCCAACAGTCAAGTAAGAAAAATCTCATCTAACTCCGCTTTAGTTGGACTATATTTTGCATAAAAACATAATTTATCAAGTGGTAGATGATAGAACAAATTGATTATCTCTGGTGAAAAGGTACCAACTTTCCTCGAATCATAACTCTATTGTGTTTAGCCTCTGGGAGGTTAACATAGAACTCCCTAACAACAGAAATAATGACAATAGCAGAAAAACAACAGAATTGTTCTTACTGTCGGCGAACAATTAGATCTTCCACTTATCTACCTGGATTCTTAAAACACCACTCCTGAATCAGTTTTCATGATTGAAACACATCATTTTAATGATCTTGAGCCTTCAAACTAACAAATTTAATCGAATTGAAAGGGCTTATTCCTTTGCTCCTCTTCATTCTTGGTGCCATTCTACAAATTTTATAAATTCCAAAAATATCTTCAAAAATCAAGTATAAACTAGTAAACTAAACTTTCGAAAGCACAAATTAAACTTCCCATGCAATTTCCATAGATATTTCCTCATTTTTCACCATGAATAGTGGATTTTCTAATTTCTCCAAATGTGCTCAAAATGCATGATGAAAATCCAAAATTTTTGCATAGAAGTAAAGCTCTTACCTTAAGGAACTTGGATCTAGCAAATTTAAATTGATTCCACCAGGAAATCTTCACTTTAGATGTGCCCTAGCCCGTAAAAATCATGAACTTGAGAGGTTGAAGGTGATGGTGGCGTTAAAAATGGTGATTTTCGGGCTGAAATTTCGCTTTTAACCGTTCGCTAACCAATTTTTGTGAACCGACGCTTAAGCGTGGATAAGTGGTGCTTAGGTGCCTGCCTCTCGGGTTAGCTCGCTCTTAAGCACGTGATGTGGCGCTTAGGCGCCAGTGCACGATTTTCAAAATTTTTAAATTAAAGTATAATGCACTATTTGCCTAAGTAAACCATCCCTAAATGATCTCATAACACTTAAATGACTCTTTTCAACTTCCTATAACTCCCCTCTCTCTCAAAAATTTCCATAATAACTATTTCAATTTGAGGCTAAAAAAACACAAATTTTCACACAAACAAACTTATATTAATTCATAAACGAGTACAAATACAATTAACACTTAATTCTCACTCTAAATAGTCTTGGATGAGAAAATTTTCCTAAATTCAAACACTTAACAATCATTTCACAATTAAACTCATAAAAAGTCATAAACACTAAAAACAAACACTAACATGTAAACACAATGAATCTAAACAAATATACTTAAACATAGAACTTAATTCCACTCTTCATTTGATAGGACAAACTCAGGTCTTTCATTAGTCTCTCACGGGCCAATTGGAATATAAAGTTGATAAAATGGACGGTGGTGACATGCTCTGATCAATCTTCTTCAATCCACTTTTTCTTAAGAAACATCTCCTTATTCGCTTCCTTTATATAACTAGTGTGGCTAAATTGCATTTTCAATTGCCATCCAATATGCTCAAGATGTACATGAATCTCCAATACCTTAGTCTCCAACAAAGACATGCTATTTTCAATTTTGTTGATCTTCTATGATATCCCTTCAATACTAACAGCTAAGGAACTATTATACATCTCTTGTGCACTTTGACTAATGAATTTCTTCCTTCTTCTTCAAATCCATCTCCCATGAAGACATCATCTCAAAATCTCTCTCTCTCTCTTAGACATGGCTAGAAATGATCTAGGGTGAAATTCTTTCATAAAACCTTTCTATTTATAGGCCTAAATCCTTCCAATAACTCTAAGACACGTTTAGAAACTACCTTGGCAAGTTGCGGTTTTCTCTTCTAGAATCCAAATTTTGCACATGTGTTAAAACTTCTGGCTTAAGCACCAAATCTAGCACTTAAGCGCCAGTGCACATTTTTGCACTAGTCAACTTAACGTCCAAATTCTTATTCTAACATATCTAAATCATTTAATAAAATCTTAAAATTAGTAATAACACAAAATAGTCTAAAAAATACTACCCTAGTTTTCTTAATCACACATAAAACAGAAATCAAAATAAAAGCACTTTGATAATTATGGGTTGCCTCCCACAAAATGCTTGGTTTTACGTCGTCAGCACAATGTAACTAATGCTTATTCTAGTTGACCCAACATAATTCCATTATTAAACTTATGCTGATCTTCTATAAAATAAGGTTTCAGTCTATGTCCATTAACTTTAAATATTTTCTCAGGCTTAGGATCTTTAATATCCACAGCTCCATAAGGATAAAATTTTATCACAATAAATGGGCGCATCCACCTGAACTTATGTTTGCTTGAAAATAATCTTAACCTTGCATTATATAGAAAAACTTGTTGCCCTGGCTGAAAATTTTTGGTAAGAATCCTTTGATCATGCCACATCTTTATCTTTTCTTTATAAATCTTGGCACTTTCATAAGATTCATTCCTTATCTCGTTAAGCTCATTTAATTGCAATAACCTTTTCTCACTAGCATCTTCAAATTATAATTGAACTCTTTAATCGTCCAATATGCTTTATGCTCAAGTTAAACTGGTAAGCGACAAGCTTTCTCAAATATTAACCTATATGGGGACATTCTTATAGGAGTTCTGTATGCAGTCCTATAAGCCCACAAAGCACAGTCAAGTTTGATTGATCAATTCATTTTTGTTGGATTCACAAATTTTTCATAATTCTTTTACTTTCCTGATTAGATAATTCAGCCAAACCACTTGTCTGAGGATGATAAACAGTAACAATCCTATGATTTATATGATATATCTTTAATAACTTTTCCATTATGGAATTTCAGAAATAACTTCCCCCATCAGTAATGATAACTCTCAGCATCCCAAACCTACAAAATATGTTCGTTTTCAAAAATTTTGCAACACTTTGAGCATCACATTGAGGTAAAGAAACAACTTCTATCAATTTGGATACATAGTCCAATGCTAACAGAATATATAAATTTCTGAAAGATGGTATAAATGGTCCCATGAAATCTTAATCCAAACATCAAATATTTCAACTTCTAGCATATAATTGAGGGGCATCTCATTTCTCCTAGAAATATTGCCTACAGCATATAATTGAGGGGAATTCTCATTTCTTCTAGAAATATTGCCTACTCTTTGACATCTATCACAAGTTTTGATATAAGCATTAACATGTCTAAAAATTGTAGGCCAATAGAATCCAGATTATAAAATTTTGTATGCTGTTTAATCAACACCCAAACATCCCCCAAAATCAGAGGCCAATAGAATCCAGATTGTAAAATTTTGTATGGTTTTTTATCAACACCAAAATGTCCCCCAAAATCAGAATTATTACATTTTTGGGATAATTTATAAGTTTCTTCTAATGGTACACATCTTCGAATAATCAGATCCTTTTCTTGTTTATATAAAAATGGGTCGTCCCAAAAATAAGGCTTAGCTTCAAAAATAAATTTCCTCTTCTGTTGGTATGTCATTCCATAGGGTATAATATCACTAATAATAAAGTTTACAATGTCGGCGTACCACGGAACACGCCACTCATTAATAGTGAATAATTTTTCATCTAGAAATTGTTCGTTAATTTCTTTTTCAAAACAGAGTTATTTTTCTAATTCAAGTTTGGACAAATGATAAATAATTTGATTTTCAATCCTCTTCCAGTCTACTATTTCAAAATCAAATTCTTGCAAAATAAGAATCCATCTTATAAGTCTAGGTTTAACATCCTTCTTTTTCCTTAATTACTTAATAGCAAAATGATCTATATGCACTACACAATGAGTTCCAATCAAATATGATCTAAATTTATCAAAAACAAATACTATTGCTAATAACTCTTTTTCAGTAGTTGTATAATTAATTTGAGTTTCATTAAGAGTCTTACTATCATTGTAAATAACTTTAAAAATTTTATCATATGTTGTCCTAAAACAGCTCCAATAGCATAATCACTAGCATCACACATCAATTCAAAAGGTTTTCCCCAGTCTAGTGAAACTATAATTGGTGCAGTGATTAATTTTTCTATTAATAACTTAAAAGCTTTTAAGCATTCTTCATCAAAATTGAAAATTGCATCTTTCTTCAGTAAATGGCATAAAGGCTTAGCAATTTTTGAAAAGTCTTTTATATATCGACTGCAAAATCAAGCATGCCCTAAAAAACTCCTAATTTCCCTTACATTTTTTTTATAAGGTAAATTAGCAATCACTTGAATTTTAGCAAGATCTACTTCCATACCATTTTTTTGATATTTGATGACCTAATACAATTCCTCCTACTACCATAAATTGACATTTTTCTCAATTAAGGACTAGATTTTTTTCTTTACAGTGCTTAAGAACTATGGATAAATGTTCTAAACATGAGTTAAATGAAGTTTCAAACGCTGAAAAATTATCCGTTAATACTTCAATCCCTTTATCAATTAAATCACAAAAAATTGTCATCATATATCTTTGAAATGTAGCAGGGGTATTACAAAAACCAAAGGGCATTCTTCTAAAAGTAAGAGTACCATAAAGACCGATAAAAGTTATTTTCTTTTGATCCTTAGGAGATATTTGAATTTGGTGATAACCAGTGTATCCATCTAGAAAATAAAAGTATTTATGCCCATCTAGTCTATCCAACATTTAATATAGAAAGGGTAGTGAAAAATGATCTTTTCTAGTGGCAAGATTTAATTTTCTATAATCAATGCATATTCACCACTCTGTAACTTATCTAGTGGGTATTAACTCATTATGTTCATTCACAGTTACAGTTACTCATCCTTTGTTAGGAACACAGTGATTGGACTAACCCATGCACTATCTGAAATAGGGTAGATAATTCCAACATCTAACCACTTTAAAATTTCTTTCTTTACAACTTCTTTCATAACAGGATTCAGTCTCCTTTGAGGATTAACCCTGGGTTTGCAGTTCTCTTCCATAAGAATTCTATGCATACAAATTGAAGGACCGATTCTTTTAATATCCACAATTATCCATCCAAAGGCTTTCTTAAAATTTTTCAGAATTTTCATCAACATTTCTTCTTCTTCCATTATTAATTTTGAGGAAATTATAACTGGTAAAGTAGAAGAATCTCCTAAAAGGCATATTTTAAATGATCAGAAAGTAACTTCAACTCGAGTTCTGGAGGTTTTTCAATAGATGAAAAAAATGATTTATCTTTATCTATCGTATCCAAAATTTCAAAACTTTCTTGAACATAGTTTGAATCTTCCTTAAAAAGATCTTCACATTGATTTAATTACTCTTCTTGCTCATGTTCCAAATCTTGTACTTCAGATTTTTCTTCATAAGTCGTTTTGAAATGACATTCACTTAAATATCTTATAACATCCATTCTAAAATATTCATCATCTTTACCTTTTGCAGGATATTTCATTGATCTTAAAATGTTAAAAGTAATAATTTGATCATTGATGTACATTGTTAATTCCCCTTTCTGCACATCTATCATTGCTCTTCCTGTGGCTAGGAAAGGAATCCCTGAAATGATAGGTATCTCTTTATCTTCCTCCACATATAGCACAATGAAATCAACAGAAAAGATAAATTGATTCACTTTCACTAGGACAACTTTTATAACTCCTTTAGGGTATGTTATCAAACGATCTGCTAACTGAAGAGTTATAGTAGTAGGGGTTATTTCTCCTAATCCTAATATTTTAAATAATGATAGTGGCATAAGGTTAATGCTTGCACCTAAATCACATAAAGCTTTCCCATAAAATTTATCTCCTATTGCACATGGAATTGTAAGGCTAACAGGATCTTTAAGCTTTTCAGGAAGCTTCTTATGAATTATCACACTGCACTCCTCACTAAGTGCAATCGTCTCATTATCTTCAAACTTCCTTTTCTTGTTGAGAATATCCTTCATAAACTTTACATAGCTCGGCATTTGTTCTAAGGCTTCAACAAATGTAATATTAATTGTAAGCTTCTTAAATATTTCTAAAAATTTTTAAAATTATTTATCCAACTTCTGCTGACGAAGTCTCTGAGAAAATGGAGGTGGTGATTTTTCTNATGCTTGCACCTAAATCACATAAAGCTTTCCCATAAAATTTATCTCCTATTGCACATGGAATTGTAAAGCTAACAGGATCTTTAAGCTTTTCAGGAAGCTTCTTATGAATTATCGCACTGCACTTTTCGCTTAGTGCAATAGTCTAATTATCTTCAAACTTCCTTTTCTCGTTGAGAATATCCTTCATAAACTTTACATAGCTCGACATTTGTTCTAAGGCTTCAGCAAATGTAATATTAATTGTAAGCTTCTTAAATATTTCTAAAAATTTTTAAAATTGTTTATCCAACTTCTGTTGACGAAGTCTCTGAGAAAATGGAAGTGGTGATTTTTCCAAATCAATTTTCAGCAGAGAAATCAGTCTTTCAGAACCTTTTGGAGCATCATCTTTTGATTCTTCAATGTCTTCTCTCTCTACTTCAATTTCTTTTTGAACCCTACCTTCCAACTCTCTTCTACTTCTAAGTTGAATGTCTTTTACTTGCTTTTTATTCTGGTCTTTTTGATTTGATTCAGTATTACTAGGAAGTGTTCCTTGGGATCTATTACTTAATGAATTTGCAATTTGCCCAAGTTGATTCTTAATATTTCTAATTGTAGCTCCTTAACTTTGTAATTGATTTTCTTTTTGTAACCCCAATTCTTCTATAGATAACTTCTTCTCCTTAAATTGTGTATTACAATTGAAACCTGGAGGATAAGTAGATCTATAAGTATTATTCCCTTGGTTGTTCTAGTTTCCCAATGGGTTTCCTTGGTTTTTCCTCTATTATTTATTATTACCACCGGAATTATTATTCCAGTAAAAGTTGGGATGGTTCTTCCAACCTGGGTTATAATAATTTGAATATGGTTTATTCTGTTTGTTATTTATGGCATTCAAAGTTTCTAATGATGCTTGAGAATCTACCATTTGGTCTAATGAATTTGCTTCAATCATGGAAATTGGTTAAGAAAAATTCAATCCAAATTAGTCTAACTTCCTTGAAATTACAACAACTTGATTTGCTAACATGGTAAAAGCATCAATTTCATGAATAATGGCTACTTTCTTAGGATTCATCCTCTCAGAAGGCCATTAAAAATTATTGGTAGCCATTTCTTTAATTAAAGCATAAGCGTCACATTTTGACATCAATGAACCACCAGCAGCGACATCGATAATTGATCTAAGAGATCCAACTAATCCATTATAACAAGATTGAATTATTAACCAATATGGTATAGCATGGTGTGGACACTTTCTTTAAAGCATTCCCATGCTTTATAAATAGATTCCCCTATAAACTGATTAAAAGATGTAATATCATTTCTAAGCTTCGCAGTTTTTGATGACGGAAAATATTTAGCAAGGAATTTTTGTGCTAAATCACCCCAAGTTTTGATAGATCGAGGTGCTAACATATTCACCCACATCTTAGCTTCATCCCTCAGTGAGAAAAGAAATAACCTATTTAATGGCATTATCTGATACACCATCGTATTTAAATGTAACACACAATTTTAAAAAATTGGCAAGATGTAAATTTGGATCTTCAATTGGTGATTCCCCAAACTGATTATTTGATACAATTTGGATAATAGCAGTTTTAAACTCATAGTAGGTTTTTGAATACTACAATGAAGTTCATCTACAGCAGGGCTGGCATAATCTCTTAAAGGTCTAAACTCTTGATGAATTTCAACATTTTGATCATCCATTTCTATAATTTTTTAAGATTTTTCAAGATTTTTAATTTTTTTTGGTTTTTCTAATTTTGCTAATAGATCTCTCTAATTCAAAATCATTGGGCACTACACCTTCAGAACCTGAACTACACATACACTAACATATAATAAAATAAAAATAAAAACATTCAAAATAAGATACAATAACTTTTAAAGTTTAAATAAGACTTTCTGAAAATAGAAATTTACTTTTAAAATCAATCCCTCCCCGGTAACGGCGCCAAAAACTTGATCCCGGATTACTGCTTATATGCAACGGTATAACAATAATTTTGATTATATTTTTCACCTATATTTCCTTATTTTGCAACAAAACCAAAAGCTTGTTCCTGAAGAAAAATAAGAATTTAAGTTTTAGTTTATATATATTGGGTTACTACGCAAGTATACGTATCGTTATTAAGTAATATCAGATTTTTTGACTAAAACTTAAATATCGAACCCACAAGGAGATTATGCAATATGCAATTTTAGAAACTTTATATTTTTAAAAAGACAATTATTTAAACTAGAGATGAATCTTGCAGTAATAAAAATTTAAATATTTTTTATATTTTTAATATTTTGATAGAACAATAATAATTTAAAAAGATAACTGGAGTATTTGCAGAAGAAAAGCACTAAAGACGAAAAATATTTTTCTTCTTATCATGAATTAGTAATAAGTAATAAGAATTCTATTATGAAAGTATGCAAATTGTGTTGTGCCAAATAGGAGCAATAATATTCTTTACCCTTATTAGAGATGCTATAAAGATCATTGGCTAATTTAAAGTTTGAATAGTTCTGAAATAGGCAGGGAAGATACTAGCTCTCACTCTAGAGTTCCCTCGATTCCCTCCACCTAGGGGCTACCATTCTTGTATTAAAACCTACAACAATAAACCAAGTTGGGGGCTTTAACCTGTCACTTTAAAATCCTCTAACTCTACACCCTT
>JXCR01140283.1:27500-43832 GCA_002079205.1 Phalaenopsis hybrid cultivar | reverse complement strand
TAGCTGGAGGAACTTCAACTTCTGCAGGAATTAGCGAAGATGGTCTTCCATACTCTTCTTCCTCCTTAGGTGGATGAATTGTGACGAGATCAGGTAGAGGAGTAGGCGGTCCCTGCTTGCCCTTGGGATCCCAATCAAGCATAATCTTCACCTTGATGCCAAGCACTCCCTAAATACATATACAAAATATTGACAAAATTAAATAATTAAAAACTTAGGCATTTATATTTACTTCAATAGCATTCTAGGGGCTAAATCACATTAATCTTGTCTAATAAAAAAAAAATGTATCTTATTTGAGATAAGCAAATATTAGCAATACTTTTATGTATAAAGATTAAGTTGTTATAAAAATAAATACAAAAAATTGTGTTAAATATGTAAATATATAAACATTCAGTTGCGTGCATATAAATCACCCAACATTTTTCTCTAGTTTCAAAAAGTTGTTTTTAAGATAATTTAAGCAAGAAAGTTTTGGGTGATGATGTGTTGGTCTCAAACCCATCAGTTTTGTTTTAAGATGAATCCAACAAAAAAAAAAAATCAATCAAAATTCATATTGCACTAATCTCAAAATAAATTAAACGGCCTTGAGACCCATTATCAAAAAAAGTTATATATATATATATTAAGGCCATCTATTGTTTTGGAAAATAACCATGAAACCCGCATAAACAATCCCCATGCATATAGGACTTTGTTCTATAATATAGTTCTTAGTATAGTTTGGCAACAAAAATTTTTCAGTAACAATTGATTGACATCTCAACTCAACTCTAAAACACAAATGAAAATCCAAATAAAAGTCCAAAAAAAAGAAGCCAAAATTTACATACATACACTTAATTCCTATTTATTCACATATCCAGCACCAAAACTTCAATTGTTACATGGATATACAACCTTACCTATGCATGAAAAAGTGTACTTCACTTANTATATATATATATATATTCATTTAGGCCATCTATTGTTTTGGAAAATAACCATGAAACCCGCATAAACAATCTCCATGCATATAGGACTTTGTTCTATAATATAGTTCTTAGTATAGTTTGGCAGCAAAATTTTTTCAGCAACAATTGATTAACATCTCAACTCTAAAATACAAATGAAAATCCAAATAAAAGTCCAAAAAAAAAGAAACCAAATTTTACATACATACACTTAATTCCTATTTATTCACAGATCCAGCACCTAAACTTCAATTGTTACATGGATATACAACCTTACCTATGCATGAAAAAGTGTACTTCACTTGTTAAAAGTTTAAATAGTGGTATTTTTTATGTGAAAAGAAAGAGTTGGGTGTTATAAATATAAAAATTATTCCCCCACATTCAAATCTTTAATATCACATCAAAAATATCACTATTACCACTTTTTAAAAGTGAAATACACCTTTTCATGCATATATTTAAAACACCAAAGTATTATGTATCTAAAAATGAGAGTTTAGATGTGAGATATGCAAATACGTAAGAAACACGTGCTACCTATGTAAATTGCCCCAACCCAAAAAGAAAACTCACCTGTCGTAAAAGAACATGTCTCACAGCAGAATCAATGTATTCATTCACANTCATGCATATATTTAAAACACCAAAGTATTATGTATCTAAAAATGAGAGTTTAGATGTGAGATATGCAAATAGGTAAGAAACGCGTGCTACCTATGTAAATTGCCCCGACCCAAAAAAAAAAAAGACTCACCTGTCGTAAAAGAACATGTCTCACAGCAGAATCAATGTATTCATTCACGGGCTGGCCAGAAGAAATCATATAACCATCCTTGAATTTCATGGATTTTGCACGTTGTGCCCTAAGTTTTCCACTCACAATAACCTAAAACAATGCAAGGAAAGGCAAAAGCTTGTAATAAAACAGAATCCCACTAAGGAAATCCATAAAGAAAATAAATTAGCAAAGAAAAAGTATACATACTTCACATCCCTTGGCACCACTCTCCATAATAAACCTCAAGACACCATAACAAGCCCTGGAAAAGATTAAAGGGGGATGAACTAAGTAGATTATAAGAAAATAGTCTGCAACATTTTTAAAATCTAAATTTATCTATGAATATCAATAAACAAAACCATCCAATGCATTAAATTATCATCGGTATTCCATTTATTTGATAAAAGCCAACTGAAATTAAGAATTCTCTGTATCTAAGAGATTGAGATTGTTTTATTATGAAATGCAAATCCATCCATTAAAAAAATTTGATCCATCTATTGATAATCAAATGATATTAAAATTGATTCAAAAGTTATATACCAAACAATATAACCTCATGTAATTGCATAGAATCAGAACGAATATATAAAAAAAAAATACATTAATAAATCTTCAAGCCGGAAAAAAAAATCAAGCTAATGAAATATTGCAAATGGAAAAAAGAAAAGGTAAAATGGCCAATGAGAGCCAGAGAGGTTTCAAGGTGATACAAAGAAATTAAAATACTAATCATCTGAAATACACATCATGACTCTCATTAATGCACACTAAAAGGAAAAAATAACCAAGTCGCAACAAATGTGCGTAGGAAAATCATGAGGATGCAAAAATCAAAATTTTATTCCGTAGAACGGCAAAAGGATAGAGTGTAGGCGCTTAATCCAAACTCCAAGCAACAGTTAAAGGCAGGAAGCCTGACAAGCTCCAATTAATTCTTTGTCCGAGCGCTGTTAGGTAAACCTTGCCCAAATTACATTTCTGGTGCAAGGAAAGATTACTAAGCGCTCATATTGTTGAATCCTAAATTGTCGTAGTTGACAAGCCCTGTGAATTTTGAGAATGAAAAAAGGGAAGAAAAGAGAAAACATAGAAACGAAGACACAGGTCCAATGGAAATTCAGAGAGAAGTGTGTAACCTTATTCATCAAATAGCCCCTATTTATAATCCTAGGTGACTGGAGTATACAATTACACCATTATACCCTTTATCTCAATGGTTAGGAGGTATTCCTTGTTTTTTTCCTATCCTTGGGTAGTTACTATAACCACCTCTCTAATTCAGATAACTGAGGGAGTGCCACTTTAGCAAATGGTTGTCTTTGGACATAATATATGAATGACTTTTACTTCTAACTATTGAGTACCTTGTTCCTGACCGGGAAATTGGCTGATTCAATCGACAGTTTAGGTTGGACTATCGGTCGTTAGGGAAAGCGAGCTAAGTTAACCGATCGTTTGACAATCTTTCACATGGAATTCCGATTGGAAACAGTGAAACTCTCTCAAGCCGTTTGATTTCTTTAGGATTTGTGCTGACATTTTTTATGTATACATATTAGTTCCTTACTTTTCTTGCTCATTGGTAACTACAAAAGGACAAGAAAATGATTAATTAAATCTCATCAAAGTGCAATGATTACTTACTAGTTTTTTGTGCCCATACGATCTTTATAAATAGAGTTAGCATTCTTCCCTTTTCATTTCGATATCGAATTTCAAACGCCTCTATGTCTGACGTGAGGTCCCCATACCATTTTGATGATAAGGCGCTTCAGATGGCTTTGGATGAATTTCAACTCCCTCCTCAATCTCCTCTTGCCCCTGTAAGTGAAAAGATAGAAGAAGATGGTGGTTTTGAGAAAGAACAAACTCAAGGATTACGCGATCGACTTAAATGATCAAGTTGCATCTTCCGCTTGTCCTAAAGCTGATCGGCCAGAAAAAGCAACAAGAACGGAGGAAAATTAAGGGCTTTCGGCTCCTCCCATGGATCC
Source organism: Phalaenopsis hybrid cultivar (assembly GCA_002079205.1). Lineage (NCBI taxonomy): Eukaryota > Viridiplantae > Streptophyta > Magnoliopsida > Asparagales > Orchidaceae > Phalaenopsis > Phalaenopsis hybrid cultivar. Next base: position 40,092 of record JXCR01140283.1, on the reverse strand, counting down.
TGTTCTGATCGTCACGGAAGAGTCTCATCAAGTTGATACGATCGCCTAAGAGGTAGTCGGTGTTCTCAAACAATTTGGTACAACAATGACTTCTAATGCCCCGCCGCCTGAAGTGCAAAAAGTCAGCGCTCCCATGCCAGAGTCAACCAATGTTGTTGTTGAACCTAAAATTTCAATATTCATGCTTCACTGATCGATTGGAGAGAACCAAACACCGACCAACAATGTGATCAACCAACTAGCCGATCTTTTCAATACTTCATAAGGAATGGATGGCGGTCAACAATAGTCTTCCAAGTCGCCGGAGCGTAGAGTGAATGAAATGGTGCAGTCTTTTGAGCGCACAACCAGAGAACCGGATAATGATGTCGTTCGGGATCTGCAAGCTCGGATCGAGAGGATGGAAGGAGAAATGCAGATTCTTCATAATTAAGTGGTGGCACTCCTAGAGAAGTTGCAGGTCAGTTGGACTCAACAAGAAACTGATCGGGGCACATCCCAGGCTTGGCAGTGGTCATTTGTTCAAGTGGCTACTTAGCCAGGGACAAGTCGAGACTCAAGTGGTTGAAGACTCTTTTGTTAAATATTTTGCTTTTGAATAATTTTTGTAATTGTTTTTTTTGTTTTAAATAAAAAAAATCTAGCATATTTTATATTTATATTTGATGGGATGTAGTGTGTCCCCTTTTTTGAATATCGAGATATTTGGAATGAAGGCCTCTGGACGCTTTGACTCCAGCATCCCCTTAAAATAGGTTGTGATACACTAGAGTTTTTTTTACAAAACCCCTCTGATTCTTTCCTTCTCTTTTTCCTTCCAAGGCTCGAAAGTATTCTTTTGGGGTTTTTGGTACCTACCATGCGGTGGAGGCTTTTGTCTTGACCTAGGAAGGCACGCAAAAGCTAATAGTGTTTTTGACAAAACAATTAAGCTACGATACTTTGGGAGTTTTGATCGAGTGACAAATAACTTCGGAAATGACCTAGTGTTCTACCGGGATCAATTTCAATGCAGACTGGGGATCCCACTGTGTACCGAGTTGAATGGTGGTTTCAAATGATATAGGGCAATTCCGACCCAAGTCATGTCGAATTTGATTGTCGCAATCACGACGTTCATTGTTTTCTGTGATTGCTCAGTTATCCCGTGGTTGGCTGCTCGCTCAACTACTACTTTTCATTCAAAATTGACAAGGGCAGCCATGCGCAATTTTCTGCATGTTACAGACTCCCACTCTTAAGGTTCGAGAACAAGATAAAAAGCTGGAAGAAGCAGTTTCTGGTTGAATCTTGCACTGACGGCTGGGGGGATTAGTGTCACTCCTCAAGATGCGTCGGTAAGAAAAACCAAAATACTCCCGAAATATCTTGTGGCTGACGAGGAGAAAATTGAGAGGTGGTCATTATCCATCCCTCAATACACCATTCAAAAGATTGTTGATAGGGTTTTGCGACCGGATAAATTTCGTCGAACGACAGATGAACTATGGAGAGCCGCAGATGCCAAAGAGACTTTCTGTGTGAAGGAAATGGAGGAGAAAGCCTCCAAGAGAAAATCAAGAGGTAAGCTCACTCTTTCAAAGAGGGTGCAAACCCATGGCGAACCCAGAAAGGTGATCATTGTCGGCGTGGATACTATATGTGTGAATTTTATTTTTCTAAGTCTGAAATGAAAGTCGTGATACAAAATGTGTCATCCGGGGAAATTGCTATTATTGCACAAAAACCTAATGATTTCCCACCGAACGCAGATGAGGCCACCCTTCTAACCCGAGATCGAGTGCTTTTGATGGCGAAGCTTTTGGGGATGAGATAAGGAACATCAAACTTTTCACCTCCAACCAGCACACATCCATCCTCGTCGCAACTAGTTGATCATCATCTAATTGATTCCTCATTTCCTGATTTGTCCACAAGGGATCAAGTCACCCATCACTCTCCCATTGATCTATCTGGGTTCTCGTCTTGAAAAGGAACAGAGCCGGCTCCAAAATCAGTTCATCCTTCCCCGTGCAGACAAGGAGTTGCATCCCTCCGGCAGAAAGAAAAAGCTCCAATGATGTTATTGACGCTCCACCCACTCCTCTAAAAAGAAAGGGCATCCCTTTTGGCGTTCGAAGCAAGGTGGGCCCAAAAAGATTTTCGATAGTTCCAACAGCCAGTTCTATTTGATCGACTCGACAAAGGATGGGTTCCCTGACAACACAAAGGTTGATAATGTCCCTTAGCGTGAAACAAATTTGAGGAGATTTTGAAGTTGCTCGATCGCGAGGTGCTTCAACAAAATTTTGCTTGGTATCACCTCTAATATTTATTTCATCATATATATTCTCATGTTTATCTATAATGAATACATAAATAATTAAAAATTATCACTTAAATATCAAGTTATCTTTTAATAATAGTGCCGGATCATTTGTGTAATCAAAATCACTAAAGTTGCATAGCATATATACAAACTTGTTTCAATTAATCCAAAATCTTTTTATCTTCTGAAATCAGCATTTTCTCAATGGTTCTAACTTTTCCACTTATTTTAACATTCGCCTCGCCAATAAAAACATACATCAAGACAGCTTAGCAGTGGATTTGAAAATCTTTAAAAAAGACCAAAGAGCTATCTGAACGAACACCAAACTATGATATAGAGAAAAACATTAATCACTGGATAAATATAAGGTCTTTTTAGTGAAACAGGAAGGAAAAATATTATATTGAGAAGAAAAAATGCCGGAAAAAAAAACTAAAATTAAACATAAGAAACTATAGTCAAAATGCAACATCAACTGCAACTAAAGAACCAACAAAATAGATATTCAAGCACCGGCATTCAAACACTAGCAGTATAAATCATAAATTCAAAGAATTTTTACAATAACCGGCAAACCTGCGAACAGCAAGCCCTCCAAGGAGCTTGTATCGAAGAGACTCGGCCTGGGCAATAGCACAGAGACCCCGATTATTAACTTTCTCAGCATAAAGTTCAACGCTGTTCTCCGGAAACTTAAATCTTTTCTGCACGATGGACGTCAGCTCCCTAATCCTCCTCCCCTTCTCACCTAGAAGGGCCCAAATCCATAAACCAAACGTTAACCCTGAAAATTATCATAAAACCCGACGAGGAAAAGTGAAGCAAGTAAACAAGACCACACCAAGAACGCTCTGGGTCCGGGTAGCCCTAATGATGATCTCAGTCCTCATAGGAGTAACCCTAACCTCCACACCGGAGTACCCATCCTCCGCAAGCTCACGGGTCAAAACCTCGTTTAGTTCTGCGAAGAATACTCCATCGGCCACAAACTGAAACGGGAAGTAAAACCCACATAATAATTGACGGTCTTGCAGTGATTAGTGTCAATAACTCCTCAATCTTAAAACTTGACACAAGACATGCAATTAGAATTTGAGGAACGCAGGTGAAGAAACTCGCATATAAAAGAAGTCTAAGAGAAAATTATCTTCAACCTTTCGCTTCTTGCTCATTTGGGTTGCCATGGCTGGACGATTAAGAGATGACGAACGGGGCCAATAGCCGCGCCCCNCCTCAATCTTAAAACTTGACACAAGACATGCAATTAGAATTTGAGGAACGCAGGTGAAGAAACTCGCATATAGAAGAAGTCTAAGAGAAAACTATCTTCAACCTTTCGCTTCTTGCTCATTTGAGTTGCCATGGCTGGACGATTAAGAGATGACGAACGGGGCCAATAGCCGCGCCCGCTGCTTCCGCTGTTCGGTTTCCCTGTGACCAAACCCTAAGGAACCGTCGGAATCGTTACCCTTATAAGGTGGAGTATGTACATACTTCCGAGGAACAAGATCGAACGGCAGAAGATTGCCAGATTCGTTCTCTGGAACGAATTTTCTACAAGTTTATTTTATTTTATACATCATGAATTCACGATTTTATTTGATTAAAATTTCCTTCAAGTATTTCAATGATTTGAGATAAAGGTCCAATTCGTTGGATTATGGAAACATTTAGCCGTGAGTTTGGTATCCAAAAATCATAAATACAAAATTGTGCCGAGATGGTTATCAATCCCAAAATCAATTACAAATATATAGAGATATAATAGTTCATTAATTATTTATAAAGTTTCTTAAAAATATAAACAAATATGGAACACCCTAGATAGCTCCTATGATACATAAAAAAGACGTTCATTTCTTCATGAAGAAACTACCAACTTTAATCTAATATAATTTGTGTTGTTGTGCATTCTACTTCTCTTTATCTCTCTATATTTCTCTCAACCGACAAACACTTTGTTCCTTGGGTGTGATCCGCAAGAATTTTTTTGGATTCAATATTTTAAAAGGTATGATGAGTTGTAATCATGTTGTCAATAAGAAAAGGAACGCGACACAGAGAAGGAACCCATTCGGGGGAAACTTCTAATATGGAATCCGTCTGAGAATTTCTGAAAAAACAAATTTAAATACTCCAAGACGGAATAAAGGGACAAATGATAGAACTGGCTTGCACTGTACTTGAGGGGAGAGAACAAACTACTTTGTGACCAAAATTTTGAGCAGTTGAACCCCAATGACATTAGACAGCTCAGGGAGGCGAACGAGTTGAAAAATCCTAATACCGAGAAAAACACGAGCAAGATGAATGGAAGTATATCTTCGGTCGGAGAATGCATTTTCCCTGTAGATTATTGATGCAGAGCCCCCTGAGAAGTTCAAGGTTCTATTTTTGAAACCCTACAAGGGTCATAGTGATCCGACTAATCATATAGCATCATTTGAGTCCGCTATTTTTCTTCTCGAAATTTCTGACATATTGAAGCATCAGTTGTTCAATACCACACTTGGGGATCCAACCCTCAGATGGCCCAATGGTTTCCTATAAGAATTATCACTTCCTTCAAAGAGTTCAAGAAGCTATTCACGGTGCAATTCGAAAGCGCCCAAAAGTCCCGCAAGGGCTCAGAGTCCCAATTATAAGTTAAGCAGGGGTTGAATGAGAGCCTCCAAACATATGTCACTTAGTTTAAGAATGACATGCTGAAGCACGAAATCTAAAGCCCACAATAGCAAAAGCACCCTAGCACAAGGGCTAGGAGTGTGCATTTTAAATGCTTTATGGGTTTACTAACCTTGATAGTTTGATTGTACTCTGGAATTGGCCAACAATCATATTGCGGTGTGTCTATTCCAAAAAGCAAAAAATCCAGCCGCTACTTGAGAAAAGAGCTCATGAGATGACCGTTAGAGGGAAAAAGATGGCCCTCGCCCTAACGGTGAAAGGGGACAGTTGTCTCGAGGTGACAGAGTGACTAACTGAAATTCATGAAGATGGAGTCAGTCAAACGAACAATAGACTCGTGACTGAGGAATGCCAAAACTCACTCAACTGTGGAGCTAATGAAAGCTATTCAAGATAAGGAGTACTTTAAGAACGCTCCTTTGAAAAAAACCGAAGCTTTTCTCTCGAACACCGATAAATTCTGCAAATATTATAAAGACCATGTTTATGACTGTTGGCATCAGTTTTTTTTTTTATGTCATGAGTGTGGGATGTTCGTTCGAGCGCTAGGAAACGTTGTTTAATGCACGTCTTGACTCCTGTAGCGCGAGACATTCATTTTGAACCCACCGACACGTGTTGAGGGACTGTAGCCGGGGTCATTTTGCTAGGCTTTGGCTTTCTTTTGGGCGAAGGTCGGTCAGCATTTGGCATATCAGACGATTCCGATCGGGCCAAAAAAATAATATTTGTCGTGTCGCACGGGAAATTGGTTTGAATTGACCCGATCACCAGTGAGCTCATTCAGATGGCCCCGGACAATGAAACGGACCACGCATGCGAGCCGGAACGTCGATTCCACTTAGAAAAGACGTTCGTTGCACCACGATTTCGTGTGCGGGCTCAAAATATGTGAATTATCATTTTTGACTCGATTAAAAAAAAATGGCCCGGATGATCCCGAATCACGAAACGGACTGCGCCGATGGGTCTGGAACGTTGACTTTAGTCAGAAATGACGTCTACTTCGCTGCGAGAACATTTCTGGTCTGAAANAACAGATGGTTGTCTTTGGACATAATATATGATTGACTTTTACTTCTAACTGTTGAGTACCTTGTTCCTGACCCATTCTGGAGATTGGCTGATTCAATCGACAGTTTAGGTTGGACTAACGGTCGTTAGGGAAAGCGAGCTGAGTTAACCGATCGTTTGACAATCTTTCACATGGAATTCCGATCAGAAACAGTGAAATTCTCTCAAACCGTTTGATTTCTTTAAAATTTGTGCTGACATTTTTTATGTATACATATTAGTTCCTTATTTTTCTTGCTCATTGGTAACTACACAAGGACCAGAAAATGATTAATTAAATCTCATCAAAGTGTAATGATTACATACTAGTTTTTTTGTGCCCATACGATCTTTATAAATAGGGTTAGCATTCTTCCCTTTTCATTTCGATATCAAATTTCAAATGCCTCTATGTCTGACGTGAGATCCCCATACCATTTTGATAATAAGGCGCTTCAGATGGTTTTGGATGAATTTCAACTCCCTCCTCAATCTCCTCTTGCCCCTGTAAGTGAAAAGATAGAAGAAGATGGTGTTTTTGAGAAAGAACAAACTCAAGGATTATGCGATCGACTTAAATGATCAAGTTGCATCTTCCGCTTGTCCTAAAGCTGATCGGCTAGAAAAAGCAGTAGGAATGGAGGAAAATTAAGGGCTTTCAGCTCCTCCCATGGATCCTGTTCCGATCGTCATGGAAGAGACTCATCAAGTTGATACGATCGCCTAAAAGGTAGTCGGTGTTCTCAAACAATTTGGTACAACAATGACTTTTAATGCCCCGCCGCCTGAAGTGCAAAAAGTCAGCGCTCCCATGCCAGAGTCTGCTAATGTTGTTGTTGAACCTAAAATTTCAATATTCGTGCTTCACTGATCGATTGGAGAGAACCAAACACCGGCCGGCGATGTGATCAACCAGCTAGCCGATCCTTTCAATACTTCATAAGGAATGGATGGCGGTCAGCAACAGTCTTCCAGGTCGCTGGAGCGTAGAGTGAATGAAATGGTGCAGTCTTTTGAGCGCACAACCGGAGAACCAAATAATGATGTCGTTCGAGATCTGCAAGCTCAGATCGAGAGGATGGAAGGAGAAATGCAGATTCTTCGTAATTAAAGGTCCGTTTGGGGCAGCTTATAAATGCGGGCTGTGTTTTTAAAACGCCGCTGTACCGTTTGGTTCGCGCTTTTCGCCAGCTTATCCGAAACTACGTTTGAGTTTTTACACAAAACACATGTCGCGGGTCAACCCCTGCGGCCGGCCTGCGGGCCGCATTTCAGGATAAGCAGTTTATCCTGAAAACACACAAGCTGCCCCAAACGGGCCCTAAGTCATGGCTCTCCTAGAGGACTTGCAGGTCAATTGGTCTCAACAAGAAACTGATCGGGGCAATCATCCCAGGCTTGGCAGTGGTCATTTGTTCAAGTGGCTACTTAGCCAGGGACATGTCGAGACTCAAGTGGTTGAAGACTCTTTTGTTAAGTATTTTCCTTTTGAATAATTTTTGTAATTGTTTTTTTTGTTTTAAATAAAAAAAATTCTAGCATATTTTATATTTATATTTATATTTATATTTGATGGGATGTAGTGTGTCCCCTTTTTTGAATATCGAGATATTTATCTGGACGCTTTGACTCCAGCATCCCCTTAAAATAGGTTGTGACACACTAGAGTTAAGTTTTTTCCAAAACCCCTCTGATTCTTTCCTTCTCTCTTTTTCCTTCCAAGGCTCGAAAATATTCTCTTGGGGTTTTGGGTACCTACTCTGCGGTGGAGGCTTTTGTCTTGACCTAGGAAGGCACGCAAAAGCTAATAGTGTTTTTGACAAAACAATTAAGCTACGATACTTTGGGAGTTTTGATCGAGCGACAAATAACTTCGGAAATGACCTAGTGTTCTACCGGAATCAATTTCAATGCAGACTGGGGATCCCACTGTGTACTGAGTTGAATGGTAGTTTCAATCGATATAGGGCAATTACGACCCAAGTCATGTCGAATTTGATTGTCGCAATCACGACGTTCATTGTTTTCTGCGATTGCTCAGTTATCCCGTAATCGGCTGCTCGCTCAACTACTACTTTTCATTCAAAATTGACAAGGACAGCCATGCGCAATTTTCTGCATGTTACAGACTCCCACTCCTAAGGTTGGAGAACAAGATAAAAGGCTGGAAGAAACAGTTTCTGGTTGAATCTTGCACTGACGGCTGGGGGGATTAGTGTCACTCCTCAGGATGCGTCAGTAAGCAAAACCAATATACTCCTGAAATATCTTGTGGCTGACGAGGAGAAAATTGAGAGGCGGTCATTATCCATCCCTCAATACACCGTTCAAAAGATTGTTGATAGGGCTTTGCTACCGTATAAATTTGGTCGAACGACGGAAGAACTATGGAGAGCCACAGATGCCAAAGAAGCTTTTTATGTGAAGGAAGTGGAGGAGAAAGCCTCCTAGAGAAAATCAAGAGGTAAGCTCGCTCTTTCAAAGAGGGTGCAAACCCATGGCGAACCCAGTAAGGTGATCGTTGCCGACGCGGATACTATATGTGCGAATTTTATTTTTCTAAGTCTAAAATGACAGTCGCGATACAAAATGTGTCAACTGGGGAAATTGCTATTATTGCACAAAAACCTAATGATTTCCCACCGAACGCAGATGAGGCCACTCGAACCCCTTCTAACCCGAGATCGAGTGCTTATGATGGCGAAGCTTTTGGGGATGAGATAGGAACATCAAACTTTTCACCTCCGACCAGCACACATCCATCCTCGTCGCAACTAGTTGATCATCATCTAACTAATTCCTCATTTCTTGATTTGTCCACAAGGGCTCAAGTCACCCATCACTCTCCCATTGATCTATCAGGGTTCTCGTCTGGAAAAGGAACATAGCCTGCTCCAAAATCAGTTCATCCTTCCCCGTGCAGATAAGGAGTTGCATCCCTCCGGCAAAAAGAAAAGCTCCCATGATGTTATTGACGCTCCACCCACTCCTCTGAAAAGAAAGGGCATCCCTTTTGGCGTCCGAAGCAAGGTGGGCCCAAAAAGATTTTCGTTAGTTCCGACAGCTAGTTCTATTTGATCGACTCGATAAAGGATGGGTTCCCTGACAACGCAAAGGTTGATAATGTCCCTTAGAGTGAAACAAATTTGAGGAGATTTTGAAGTTGCTCGATCGCGAGGAGCTTCAACAAAATTTTGCTTGGTATGACCTCTAATATTTATGCCATCATATTTATTCTCATGTTTATCTATAATCAATACATAAATAATTAAAAATTATCACTTAAATATCAAGTTATCTTTTAATAATAATGCCGGATGATTTGTGTAATCAAAATCACTAAAGTTACATAGCATATATGCAAACTTGTTTCTATTAATCCAAAATCTTTTTTATCTTCTGAAATCAGCATTTTTTCAATGGTTCTAACTTTTCCACTTATTTTAACATTCGCCTCGCCAATAAAAACATACATCAAGACAGCTTAGCAGTGGATTTGAAAATCTTTAAAAAAGACCAAAGAGCTATCTGAACGAACACCAAACTATGATATAGAGAAAAACATTAATCACTGGATAAATATAAGGTCTTTTTAGTGAAACAGGAAGGAAAAATATTATATTGAGAAGAAAAAATGCCGGAAAAAAAAACTAAAATTAAACATAAGAAACTATAGTCAAAATGCAACATCAACTGCAACTAAAGAACCAACAAAATAGATATTCAAGCACCGGCATTCAAACACTAGCAGTATAAATCATAAATTCAAAGAATTTTTACAATAACCGGCAAACCTGCGAACAGCAAGCCCTCCAAGGAGCTTGTATCGAAGAGACTCGGCCTGGGCAATAGCACAGAGACCCCGATTATTAACTTTCTCAGCATAAAGTTCAACGCTGTTCTCCGGAAACTTAAATCTTTTCTGCACGATGGACGTCAGCTCCCTAATCCTCCTCCCCTTCTCACCTGGAAGGGCCCAAATCCATAAACCAAACGTTAACCCTGAAAATTATCATAAAAACCGACGAGGAAAAGTGAAGCACGTAAACAAGACCACACCAAGAACGCTCTGGGTCCGGGTAGCCCTAATGATGATCTCAGTCCTCATAGGAGTAACCCTAACCTCCACACCGGAGTACCCATCCTCCGCAAGCTCACGGGTCAAAACCTCGTTTAGTTCTGCGAAGAATACTCCATCGGCCACAAACTGAAACAGGAAGTAAAACCCACAAATACATAAGAAAACGAAACATAATAATTGACGGGCTTGCAGTGATTAGTGTCANACTAAAGAGCCAACAGGCTAAATATTCAAGCACCGGCATTCAAACACTAGCAGTATAAATCATAAATTCAAATAATTTTTACAATAACCGGCAAACCTGCGAACAGCAAGCCCTCCAAGGAGCTTGTATCGAAGCGACTCGGCCTGGGCAATAGCACAGAGACCCCGATTATTAACTTTCTCGGCATAAAGTTCAACGCTGTTCTCCGGAAACTTAAATCTTTTCTGCACGATGGACGTCAGCTCCCTAATCCTCCTCCCCTTCTCACCTGGAAGGGCCCAAATCCATAAACCAAACGTTAACCCTGAAAATTATCATAAAAACAGACGAGGAAAAGTGAAGCAAGTAAACAAGACCACACCAAGAACGCTCTGAGTCCGGGTAGCCCTAATGATGATCTCAGTCCTCATAGGAGTAACCCTAACCTCCACACCGGAGTACCCATCCTCCGCAAGCTCACGGGTCAAAACCTCGTTTAGTTCTGCGAAGAATACTCCATCGGCCACAAACTGAAACGGGAAGTAAAACCCACAAAAACATAAGAAAACGAAACATAATAATTGACGGTCTTGCAGTGATTAGTGTCAAATAACTCCTCAATCTTAAAAATTGACACAAGACATGCAATTAGAATTTGAGGAAAGCAGGTGAAGAAACTCGCATATAGAAGAAGTCTAAAAGAAAATTATCTTCAACCTTTCGCTTCTTGCTCATTTGGGTTGCCATGGGTGGACGATTAAGAGATGACAAACGGGGGCAATAGCCGCGCCCGCTGCTTCCGCTGTTCGGTTTCCCTGTGACCAAACCCTAAAGAACCGTCTGAATCGTTATCCTTATTCTGTACATACTTCCGAGGAACAAGATCGAACGGCAGAAGATTTCCAGATTCGTTCTCTGGGACGAATTTTCTATAAGTTTATTTTATTTTATACATCATGAATTCACGATTTTATTTGATTAAAATTTTCTTCAAGTAATTCAATGATTTGAGATAAAGGTCCAATTCGTTGGATTATGGAAACATTTAGCCGTGAGCTTGGTATCCAAAAATCATAAATACAAAATTGTTTATCGAGAGAACAAAACACACTTAATTTGGTTAAGTATGGAAAGAGATATTAAGCTTAGAAGTTGGACAGTTCTCGGGCTAGAGCTTTAGGGACGATGACGGAGCGCCGTTGGATGGTCCGTGTATCACACAGATGGCTTTGATCGCACCGGACGAAAAAATGGAATGCGAACCGTGTGCCGAATCAGCGCTGAGGTGGATGGCGGCGTCAAACCAGAAGACGCCACGTGGAGCTTCAGAGATGCCTAGGATGAGGTGGCGTCACGCTGGATAAGTAGATAAATAGAGATTTTCTTATTTATTTAAATAGCCAGAACTTCAAAAATTAATAACTTTTGTTTAAAAAAATCACAAAAATAAAATAAAAATACTTTGTTGCTCAATGAAGAGAGGAGAACAATGTGGAATATTTTCATGTCTATTTGATTCATATTTTATTTTTAATTAATTAAATGATATTTTTTCTTATTTTGATTCTCCATTTTCATAGACATTTCACCATGTCATGAGACCATGAGGCTTTTGATGTCTCTGTTGTTAGGCATCTCTCCTGGTTTTTTCAAGGTCAGGGGGCATTTATAACTAGAGGTATCTAATTTTCAAGTTAATGATCTCTATTTTGGTATAAAAATTATAATAATTAAAATACTCATAAAAAAAATAGAAAACTTTTTTTTGTAGGTTTTAGAGGATCTTAGGAAAATATAAACTTGATTTAACTCATTTAAAATAACCCTAATTGTCACTAACCCTAAAAATGAAAAGAAAATTAATTTGGAGTAATTATAAATGTAAATGAAATTAAAATCATTTTCCACTATAACTTCATGTTAGAGGAGTTTCCCATAAAAATTTCAAGTCATTTGGAGTTACTTTGACCACCGAAATGGAATAACTAAGTGAAATCACATTTTTTGCACTAAAATAATTATAATAATTAAAATTCAATTCAAAAAATCATCAAATTGATTTTGGGAGCTCCTTGTGACCAGAGGAACTTAAGAAAAATAAAATTGGAATTAAAATAAATATTTTATTTTTTAGTTATTTTTTAGTATTTAAATACAACAACAACAACAACAACAAAGCCTTAATCCCACTACGTGGGGTCGGCTACATGAATCCTTTTTCTCCATTGCGTCCTATTTAGTGTCATATTTTCATTTAGTTCTAGTAAATTAAGAT
>JXCR01140283.1:6945-18192 GCA_002079205.1 Phalaenopsis hybrid cultivar | reverse complement strand
CAAATTGATTAAAGTTCAAAATTCCTTCAAATTGACCCCCCAATTGGACTCAAAACCACTTCCAACCTCCACCAAAGTTGTTCCTTATGATCATATACACCAAATGCAACAATCAATTGAGCCAATTGACATGGCTAGCCTAGCCCAAACCCAAGTTTTGATCATTTGCACCCACTTGGACCCATGCACTAAATGTGACCTAACCACCCTAAGGCCACCAAATTAACTCCACCACAACCATTAGTTGGACTTAGTGACCAGTCCAAACACCATAAAATCACCTAAATAAAGCAATGGACCAAAGGTCCCAAAGTTGGACTTAGTGACCAGTCCAAATACCATGAAATCACCTAAATCAAGCCATGGACCAAAGGTCCCCCCTAAGGGATCTTATTTCCAAAAATGCACATGCTTAAGATATCTTTGCCAAATCTAAGCACATTGTCATTAAATTGCTGTAATGGATTCCTCTGGGTTCCCTGAGCTCCTAGCCACCTCCCCCTGGCTGGTCGGCCAGCCTAGTGGCCGAAAAAGCCCAAAACCGAGAGCCACTCCCATGACACTTCACCCAAAATCAAACCTAGAGGCCAGCTCATCCAAATCAAATTATGGAGCTCCTCTGCCCTCCACCTAAGCACCACAATGCACCCAAACTTATGCCCTGAGAGCCACCCCATGGTCATTTTTATAAAAACTCACCTCCCATGGCCATGGGAGGTGTGCTGAAATTTCCTTAGAGAGGTCTCTCCAAACTTTTCATAGAACTTCCCTAAGATCCCCTCAGTGCACTCCAACCATTTCTCCTCACCCATTCCCATTGCCGGAGCCCAATTTTGAGCTCGAAACCTTGCCGGAAACTAGGATAGAGTCCAATACACCTCCACATTCCACCAAACTTCCATTACTTGTGCCCACACCTTCACAAGAGTGAAAGAAGCCAAGGCCCCATCAAATCCCCCTTCCACAGAGCCTCTACCATAGCTCTAGACCAACACCCAAATCCGGTCGTGATCGAATTCATACCTAGGTCTTACACCAAGACCAGGGACTCAATCCCTAACCTCCTTGGACCCCAACGAACGTGTCGAGTACCTCTGATCGAAGCCTCCCTCCTCAGAGCAAAGGTACAAAACTCCTCCTCCTCCCGAGCTTATTTTGATTCCCCATTTACTTAAGCTTAATTTCATGGCATCTTAACTCNACGCGCTGTTTAAATAAATAAATAGGGATTTTTTCTATTTATTTAAATACCCTTAACTTAGAAAATACATAATTTTGTGTAAAAAAATCATAAAAATAAAATAAAAATACCCTCTTACTTAGTGAACAGAGGAGAATAATGTGGAATAATTTTCAAGTCCATATGGTGCATATTTTATTTTTGATTAATTAAACACTGTTTTAAATCATTTGATTCTCCATGCATATTGACACATCACCTTGACCTGAAATTTTGACATGTTGTAGCCTCTGTAAAGGGAAATATTCTCTGATTTTTCCAAAGTCAGAGGAGGTTCCTATATAGAGATTTTACAAATTCTTCACATCATTTCCTTAAAATAATCATGGAAATTAGCATATTGGTTATTAAATCCCAAAAAAAATTTTATCATTTCCTTGAAATAATCATGGAAATTAGCATATTGATTATAAAATCCTAAGAAAATTTTGAAAGGTCCACCATGATTAGGGAAACCTTTGGAAATAATTTCATCGGTCAAGTCATTTAAAATGTCCTTAAATTTTACAAATACTAAATCACTAAGATAATTAACTTTAGAAAATACATTCAAAATGTCCTTAAATTTTGCAAACACTAAATCATTAAGATAATTAAGTTTGGATAATATGTCATTTAAAACATCCTTAAATTTTCCAAATACTAAATCACTATGATAATTAATTTTGGAAATCACAAACATTTAAATGACTTGCTTTTTTATCTCCACTGTGATTTATGATCCAGAGAACTCATCATAAAAGTTTCAAAATATTTTGAGTTAATTTGATAACTTAAATTGATTTTTAATTCATTGTGATTTATGATCCAGAGAACTCATCATAAAAGTTTCAAAATATTTTGAGTTCATTCAATCCACTGTGGTTTAATTTTGGAAAATTTAAACATTTAAATGACTTGATTTTTGATCTCCACTGTGATTTATGATTCAAAGAACTCATCATAAAAATTTCAAAATATTTTGAGTTAATTTGACAACTTAAATTGATTAAGATAAATATCACTCTTAACACTTAAATGATTTTTTAAAAATCAAGACATAACTCAAAAAATTATGAAACTTAGTTTTTTGAGTTCTCTGTGATCAGGGGTATTTTCCAAAAATAAAATAATATTTAGAATAAAAACTTGATTTTTAGCCTATTTAAACATTTAAATAATTAAGAAAATCCATAAAAATCACAAAAAAATAAAACTCATGGAAATGTTCTAAATTGTCTAATTACTTAGGAACAATTAGAATATTTTTCCTGATTTTCTAAATAAAGATATTGAATTTTCAAGCTTAAAAATAATTTTTAAGGGCTTAAAAATAATTTTTAAGGCCTAAAAAATGAGTCTACACTAAAATAATTCCAATAAATCAAAGAAAAATTTGAAAAATATAAAATTTGCTCCTCTGAGTTCTCTGACCTTAGGGAGATTTTTAAAAAATAAAAAAATTAATTTTCACCACCTAAAATATTTTAAAGCTTAAAAATAATTTTTAAGGGCTTAAAAATAATTTTTAAGGCCTAAAAAATGAGTTTACACTAAAATAATTCCAATAAATCAAAGAAAAATTAGAAAAATATAAAATTTGCTCCTTTGAGTTCTCTGACCTTAGGGAGATTTTTAAAAATACAAAAATTAATTTTCACCACCTAAAATATTTTATTTTTATTAAATAACCCAGAACTTAAAGTAATTCTAATAAATCACAGAAAATTCAAACAATTATGAAATTTGATTAAAAGTCTTCTCTTGTTTATTNAATCGGGAAGAGCATTGTCGCTAGCCTGTTTCATGACGAGACGGAGAACTTCCCCCTTTGGAGATCCAGGGAGAAGTTCCTCACTTGCATCGCCAAAGAAAAGACGGCAGTCACCATCTTTTTATATATCGATCCTAGGTTCCCCAATGAGGTCGTTAGTACGAGCGTGGCTTGCTATCATATGTGGTCATTTGCACCTCATTGTTTGCATATGTGAGTCTTGCATTGTTACATATTGTGTGTCATATATCGCATTTGCACTTGCACTCTGCACCATGCATTTGCACTTGCACATTGCACCTTGCATTTACACGTTGCACTTAACTACACATTGTATCTTTCACTTACACTTACACGTGCACCGACACCACTTGTGCCTCAGTCGGTTATCCCGAACTGGTCACATCACTTGTATTTCAGCCAGCTACCCCGGTCCGGTTGACACAACACTTTGGTTTGACCGAGTGCTCCATCCCGATTGACCTGCCACTTGCTCCTTTGTATGTTGTGTATGTGCATGTACATGTTTGTCTGCATGATCGATAACATCTACTTGTGTTGCATACCTTAGGGTCACTACATTACCGATATAATCTCTTTTTGGGTCGCTGCCATCACGCATGCTCATTACTTTGGGCTCCTACTACACAGCATGCCCACCCGGCATCCCCTCCTTTGGGCTCCTGCCATCACGGCATGCCCAGCTTCGGTCACTGCCTTACCGGCATACCCTCTTTTTGGGCCCCTGCCGCTACGACATGCCCATTCGTGCGAGTTAATGCATTCATGGCATACTCTTTATCACTAATATGTTTTGATTTGCTTGCATTAGCATTTGCATTCACATGTTTGCATTGATAGCAAGCCAGGTTCGTTAGGAGAGTAACCCCGTGTTGGTCGCGATGTCTTAAGGAGCATTGCTTGCTGGGTTGATTCCAGTGAGCAATGCAAGTTAAGTCATCGTGACTGACATGAGTATGACTGTGCTAAGAATCCAATGAATCTAACTTGTGTCATCCCCTTTCGTGACACTTTAGATTTTTTTGGATCCTTAGGATGGGGTCAGTAAAGTGACCCCGTCAAAGTCATACCATACCCAGACTTACCCCACACTTAGATAGTAGGTTGATGCACTTTTTGTTAGATGGTGTGCTAGGCTAGGATTTAAGGTGTTAGGTAGTATTTTTGATGTTCGACTATTGTTCTCTAATGGATTGGTTGTCCTAGTTAGATATCTTTATTTTGCATTATGTTTGTGATGTGACCGCATGTTGCATATGTATGGTAGTGTGTTAGGGCGTTCTTCTTTAAGGAGCCATGCATATTTTTATACACACGCATAGGTACCGCTATGGGGGGAGCAAGTAATGATTTCTTACCCTTTTGCTTGCAGGTGTTATTAGCTCCCCCCACCTTTAAGGCATGGCTCATGATACGTTATGTGCATGTGAGTTTTCCCACTGACACTTGTTTTCATGCAGGATTGAGTCTTTTTCTTTTCTCTATGTATTTTTAGAATATAGGAGAGTCCTGTAACAAAAATAAGATACGAGCACGGGTTCCGAGACGTTAGCGCGGGAACCACGTGGAGGGGACTAGGAGCAGATGCTTGTGCCCCGTATCTTAATTCTGCATTTTATGTTGATGTATAGAATTAGGACCTTGCATGTATATGCAGAGTCCGGCCGCCTTTTTTCTTTTGTGAGATATGTTGCCGACCCAGCAACACTGACCTGTTTCTTATTTTGATTTGATTTTTTTTTTGCATCATGTTGCATTCTGCACTTACATGTGTTTTCCTTGTTTTCTTTCTGTGCTTTATTTGGAATCTCACGATATAACATAGGCTCTTTAGAACTTAAATTCCTAATTTTCTGCATAATCCTAAATAAAATATTCAAAATAATTAAAATTTAGGATTAAAATATTCATGATTTAAAAATTGCAACATTTACTTTCTTGCATATATTAATAGGGCCTTCATAATACTTAGGATTGCTCTAGATAACTACATTCTATATACTAGCAGGGAACTGTTCAGACTAGGACAAACAATTATAGGTTAGAACTTTTTTTGCTAGAGTTCATCTCGTTCCCTGTAGGTTCAACATATGGAATTTCATTCTATATACTACTCATACGCACATATACTTGTGTGAGCCACCTGTGCTTAGCATCACTTGATACATATCATTGATCCCCCCAGCAGGGAAGTGTTTCTTGTCACCTTCAAGCAACCTAAGGCTCGGCATCGCCAGAAAGTTGAAAAGAAGAAGAAGAAAGCCAATGCGAGGAAAACAGACAGACTAATGGATCAAGTTCGGTCATCTGATTCATTCATTGGTTTTCAGTGGAGAAAAAATCGAGGGGATAGCAAAGGCATACCGGGCAACTCAAGCATCGATCCTTCATTTCAATCTTTTATTTCAACTCGAGACATGTTGACAAAATAGACTGTGCAAAAAGATATTGGTGCTTTGCCTCCAGCTGAGATGTAAGAGCCAGTTACCATGCCTAAGTGGGATTGACTTCTTGGTATGAGAAGTAGTGATCTTAATTGTTAGGTTTTGATTCTTTTTTTGGGTATCCTTACCTTCACATCATCCTTTGATGCAGTTGGGCCACTAGACTTGGATGATGACTAATTGTAGGTAAACATTGGTGAGAATCTAACCACAATGCCAGTGGTGGCTGCCTAGGTGCTGGCAGAGAGCAGCCGACTGCTGAGCAAGGAAGAAGGGATTGACCGCCCTAACAGTCCTTGCATAGATCACGAGTAAGAAACTAATGAATGAGGAGATGCGAACAAGGAAGGCGCAGGCAAGGGAGAAAAAACAGGAAAAAAAATAAAACTGATTAAAATTTATCATAGATGCTAGAACAACCCAGATAGAGGTAGTGGATCGGGCTTCACAATATCCAACAATTCTCTCACTTGGAGGTTGGTAGAGTGGTTGTATCGTCCACTGGTTGCATCATCTTTTTCCTTAAACATTATATCATCCATCTTATTGCCCCTGTTTTTATGCTAGAAGACCAACTGAAGTTGCACACAACTTCAGTTTCTCAAGTCTGACACCCTTAGTTAACATATCATCATGGTTCTTGCTTCTACAAATTTTCTCAAGTAACAATTGTTCTTTATTTAACAATGATCATATAAAGTGATATCTGATCTGTATGTGCTTGGTCTTAGATTGAAATGTTGAATTCTTGACAAGGAATTTTGCGCTATGAATATCACTGTATAGAGTGCTTTTTTTATTCTTCTTACGCAATTCTTCTAAGAAGCCTTATAGTCGTATCATTTCCTTTGCAGTCCCTGACACTGCTATATACTCAGCTTCCGTAGTAGAAATAGAAATTATTTTCTGTAGATTAAAGCCCCATGATATTGCAGTGCCAGCAAGAGTATAAACATAACATGTAGTACACTTTCTGTTATCAATGTCTCCAGCTAGATCAGCATCAACATAGCCCAATACCTCTAAATTCTTTCATGAGAAACATAAGCAGGTTTCTCAGGAGCCCTTTATAGGTACCTCAAAATCCACTTCACAGCTTCCCAATGTTCATTTCTTGGGTTACTCATGTATCCGCTCACAACTTTCATTGCATGGGCAATATCCGGTCTTGTGAACGTCGTAACATACATAAGTGAACCAATAGCTAAGGCGTAAGGAACCTTACTCATGTGGTCTTCTTCCTCCTCTAACTTGGGTGATTAATTATTACTGAGTCTGAAGTGATTGCCCAAAGGTGTGCCAACTGTCATGACCTTGTCCATGTTAAACCTATTGAGTGCCATTTTCATATACTCAACTTGTGAGAATCTTAACGCGCCTCTAACTCTGTCTCAGAGAATTCTCATGCTAAGGATTTGCTTTGCAGCTCCCAAATCTTTCATTGCAAAGTAACCTGACATCTGCTTCTTCAAATTATTGATCTCATCAATACTGGCCCCTACAACAAGCATATCATCCACGTACACAATAATAGAATAATATAAAAATTGTCCAAATTTCTGACATATTATCAATGATCTGTCTCACATTTGTTTTTCCCTGCATTGTGCATGAAATTATTAGATTTCTTGTACCACTGTCTAGGAGCTTGCTTTGGGTCATACAAACTCTTCTTCAGTCTGCAAAATGAATCTTTCTTTTACTGTACTACAAATCCCTCAGGCTAGTGCATGTAGAGGTCTTCTTCAAGGTAACAATGAAGAAAAGCTGTCTTCACATCTAACTGCTCAAGAAATAGATCTTCGATAGTCACCATAAACAATATCATTCTGATGGTTGTGATAACAAACATAGAAAAAAATATCTCAGAGTAATCAATACTTTATCATTGTACCTCTTAATGTCAGCATCTCAGTTTTTATCTGATACACCCACTTGTTGTGTAATGTTTTCTTCCCTGGTGGAAGTTCTATCAGCTTCCATATCTGATTTTCTAGTAGGGAATTCATCTCTTCTTTTATGGCCAACTCCCACTTGCTAGAATTTCATATTGCGGGGTTTCTTCATAACTTTGTGGTTATCCATCATCTGCCAACAAAATGTAGTTAAAGGTTGGTGAGAAACGCTATGGAGAACATCTAGTTCTGATTGACCTATGAATAGTAGTAGGGGTGGACTGCTCTGAATCTGACTGTAGAAAAATAGGATTGGGTGCACTAGACCCACTCTTTTCACCACTTACATCTCTGCTCTACATTGTGACATTTGATAGATCATCAAACCTTACCAACTCGGATTCCCGAGGAGCTACTTCAGAAGTTGTACTAGCATTGTCCTTGTACATAATATTCTCATTAAAAATCACATTTCTGTTTTTTATGATCTTCAACCCTGATCATCTAAAAAAAGATAGACAATTGCCTCGTCTCCATAGCCGATGAAATAACATTTCTTTGACTTAGCCTCAAATTTTTTACGAGCACCAGGATTAATAAGAACATAAGAAAAACAACCAAAAGTTTTAAGAAGAGAAAATTTGCCCTCTTTGTCACTCCATGCCTCCTCAATCAATTCACAATTTACTGTGACAGATGGACTCTGCTAATCAAGTAAACTGCAGTGCTGACCGCATCTGCCCAGAAAGTTGGTGGTAGTCCAACGTGCAATCTCATGTTTCTAGCACACTCATTTATGGTCATGCTCATACATTTAACAACACCACTTTGTTGTGGTGTCCCAAGAATGGTCTTTTTTTATTTTAATATCCTGAGTTGCACAGTGCTCCTTGAACCCACCATCAATGTACTCACCACCATTTTCAGACCTTAAACATTTCAGTTTTAAATCTGTCTCTGTCTCAATCATGACCTTCCAATTTTTGAACACATTAAATACATAAAATTTATGCTTCAAGAAATAAACACGTACCTTTTTACTGTGGTCATCAATGAATGTGACATAATAACCAGAGTCTCCTAGATATGCTACTGGAGAAGATCCTCACACATCTGTGTGTATAAGTTCCAGTTTTTCTGCCTTTGACACTCTGTCACATATCAATAAATTAACATTCTTCTGTTTCCCCATAATGCAACTCTCACATATGCTGAGATCGACTGACTTCAGTTCTTGTAGCTTGTCTTTGGACTGAAGTTCTTTCATATCCCTTTGACTCATGTGGTGAAGCCTGCAATGCCATAAATCTGTTGTGCTCTCTGTAATGGTAGTATCAACACTTTTAATTAAACTTGTAGTCATATATAGTGTACCGATTTTCTTACTCCGAGATAATGTCAATGCCCCTTTTGTGACCTTCCATCTTTGCAACTTATTAAAATTTATCATAGATGCTAGAACAACCCAGATAAAGGTAGTAGATCGGGCTCCACAATATCCAACAATTCTCTCACTTGGAGGTTGGTAGAGTGGTTGTATCGTCCACTGGTTGCATCGTCTTTTTCCTCAAACATTATATCATCCATCTCTGCAACTTATTACCCCTATTTTTATGCTAGAAGACCAATTAAAGTTGCACACAACTTCAGTTTCTCAAGTCTGACACCCTTAGTTAACATATTAGCATGGTTCTTACTTCTACAAATTTTCTCAAGTAACAATTGTTCTTCATTTAACAATGATCGTATAAAGTGATATCTGATATGAATGTGCTTGGTCTTAGATTGAAATGTTGAATTCTTGGCAAAGAATTTTGCACTCTGACTATCACTGTATAGAGTGTTTTTTTTATTCTTCTTACGCAATTCTTCCAAGAAGCCTTATAGTCATAAGATGTTATCTAAGAACACTATTGAATGACCACACTCATCGAGTTTCCCAATAGAAATGAGGGTTTTTCTTTAACTCATGAATGTGTCTTACATTTAACAAAGTGCATTTGTTCTTGTTAGGGAGTGCAATGTCAACGTCTTCATCCCCGCCACGTTCAAAGCTTCTTCGTCAGCCAGATACACCTTGCCAAAGGCACCTACAACATAATTCTACATTAACTCCGGGTGGAAAGATGTATAGAAGGAAGCCCCTGAATCCAGTATTCAGTAATAAACTAAACTATGAACTGCAAGCAATAGTGTGTTATGTAATTCTTCAGTTATAACATTAGCATTATTATTCTCTATCTTCTTAGGATTTTTGCAATTCTTTTTTATGCGGTCAACTTTACCACAATTCCAGCAAGTTGTTTGCTGACCAGACACTGACTTGCTCTTGCATCTGTGCTTTAATTTTGATCTTCCTTTATTTGAGTTTTTTGTCTACTAATATCCCTCAAGAACCAACATTCAATATCAAACTCAAACCCAAGGTCTCGCCAGAATTTTTCCTATGCACCTCCTCAACCAAAATCAAATAATGAATATCATTATATTTTAGCTTAGATTTACTAGCAGAATTGCTAACAACTATTTTCATGATTTCCCAGCTATTTGACAAAGAAGCCAACAATATCAGTACATGTTTTTCATCATCAAATTCAATTTTAACAGATGATAATTAATTTGTGATAGTATTAAAATCATGCAGATGTTATGCAACAAACGTACATTCGACCATCTATAAATTGAATAACTTTTTCATCAAGTCTATCATGTTATCCGCTGACGGCTTTTCATACATATCTGACGGAGCTGTAATGAGATCTGCAGTTGTCATTTCCATGACACTTGTGTGCAACGGATCTCGACAGAGTTAATCAAATAACTCCTAGAACTTGTCTATCCAACAGATTTCATTCAATCTCATCCATCTTTTCCGGTCTCTTTCCCAATAAAAGAATATGAAGTTTCTTCTCATAGAAATAGTTTTCTATCTGCGTCCTCCAGTAACCAAAATAAATGTCATCCAACTTCTCAATCCCCAATACTGTCACTTCATCTCCAGCCATCATTTTACTCATATCCGAACCACAGTTCTAATAACAATTGTTGTGAAAACAATTGACAATAAAGCAAAAAATATAAATGAGAATCACACAGACACACAGATTTACATGGTTCGGCAAATTGTCCACGTCTCCGGAACTGCAAAGAACTTTATTGCTTGAGGAATCACACAGTCGATCACTTCGATTACAATAGCTCGCCATGATTTCCCCTCTCTCCTCCTTCCCTTCGCTTCGTCATCTGCAAAATTTCAGAACCCGAAAAAAAAAAGGATCCCTAAAAGCACTAGACTCAGTAACTCATGGATTAAATCCCTAAAAGCACTCTCAGCTTTTTGACTGCATAGTCACGTGCTTCAGACTACATCACAGCAATGAACTAATTGATTTTATCTTTATTTTCACTTTACCGTTTCAACTGAAATAATTAAATCTTAAAATCCCTTGCAGATATATTTAAATGAGATGGTAAAGTGCCTTAGTACATTGTTGGAAACTATGAAAGTTCAAAATGATAAGAAATTGCATAAAAATTTCTCCCAAAAAAAAATGTAAAATAGTTTTACTCCTTTGTACATGATATGTGGTTGAAATAACAAAGACTTCAAATGAATTTTTTTTGTATTTGATATAAAATTTAAAAACAGTACCTTACGTTAGTATTTGCAAAAAAAATATTAAACTATAAGAAAAATGTTATGAAGGAGGGATATCCAAATAAACAAAGCAAGATTATCATGGCTTGAAAGTCGAAAAATTAAAGTTGTCGCTAATGCCTTTTTACTCACTAGACCCGTTTGGATTTTAGAAACTCTAAACTCCAAACTTCGGGTCTGTTTCGAACAGCTGCAGTTAGGGCTGTCAAAACAGCTCGTTGTTCGCGAACAACTCG
>JXCR01140277.1:20649-37962 GCA_002079205.1 Phalaenopsis hybrid cultivar | reverse complement strand
AAATTTAATTAGCTTCCTAATTAAGTATCTCACCTACCGCTCACCTACCACACCCACCTACCACCTCTCACCTACCGCTCACTATCTCCCACCTACCGCTCTCATGGTTTCTATAAATAATCTTTTTTGGTTTAAAGGAAAAGCCACACAAGACAAAGTCAAGTCCTCTTGAGAGCTAAGAGAAAGAGAGGAAGAGAGAGAGAGGAAGGGAGAGAAGAAAATAGAGATTTTCTTGTAAACGTCAAAGCACTCGACGGTATAATTCCTCGAAGAAATAAAATCCTCTGCAGCTTCGTAGACGTAGGCAAACTTGTCGAACCACGTAAATCCGTGTCTCGTTTTGGTGCTTTTCTCTGTGTGCAATTTTACTCGTTCCATTTTTTACTTTATTGCAGTTTTGCTTCACAACAACTGGTATCAGAGCTTTGATTCGAATTAAGAAAGAATGATGGGCGGAGACGAAGTGATGACATCAGGGATCGAGAAGTTCAATGCACAAATTTTGCTTACAGGAGAATGCATATAGAGGACTACTTCTATGGGAAGAAACTCCATCTTCCTTTACTGGGAAAGTGACCAGAAAAGATGGACAAGACGGAATGGAATCTGTTTGATTGACAGGTTCTGAGGTTTATACGATTAACCCCGTCGAGATCGGTTGCCCACAACGTCATCAAGGAGAGGACTACTGCAAATCTCACGGCGGCTTTATTGGATATGTATGAAAAGCCATCGGCAAAAAATAAGGTGCATCCGATGAAAAAGTTATTGAACATGAAGATGGCGGAAGGTGTGTATGTTGTTCAACACCTGAATGATTTCAACATTATCACAAATCAGTCGTCGTCTGTTGAAATTTATTTTGATGATGAGATACATGCGCTGATATTGTTGGCTTCATTGTCAAAGAATTGGGAAGCTATGAATAGGGTTGTCAAAAAAGCTAGTTGTTCGCGAACAGCTCATGTTTGGCTCGTTAAGTAGCTCGTGCTCGGCTCGTTCGTTAAATAAACGAGTCGAACACGAACAAGTTTTTAAAGCTCGAATTATAAATGAGTCGAACACGAACTGTTCTTTGTTCGCTCGTGTTCGGCTCGTTTTAGCTCGAAATAAAAAAATTATATAATTATTTATATAATAATATATTACGTATATTATTTATATAATAATATATTATATATATTTATATCTAAATTTAAATCATATCATCTCATTTGGTAATGTGGTTAATCCTTTATTTTGTATATATTTGGTCTAGGTTCGAATCTCACACTTTACATCTATTTTTTTAATTTAATTTTAACGAGTCAATTTCGAGCTGAACACGAGCCGAAAACGAACATTAACATTTAAATCGAGCCAAACACGAACAAACTATTCACGAGCCAATTTCGAACACGAGCCGATTTTGAACACGAGCTATTTCGAACGAGTTGAACACGGGCCATGCCTGAGCTCGCTCAAGCTCGGCTCTTTTACAGCCATAGCTATGAGGATGGCAATTAGCAGTTCTGCAAGTAAATTCAAGCTGAAATATGATGATATTTGTGATTCGATTTTGGCTGAGGAGATGCGCAAGAAAAGTTCTGGCGAGACCTCGGGTTTGATTTCGGCATTGATTGTTAATTACAGAGGGAGATCACAAGACAAAAACTCAAACCATAGAAGATCAAAATCAAAGTCAGGCCAGCAGGCAACCTGCTGGAATTGTGGTAAGACAGACCACATAAAAATGAACCGCAGGAATCCTAAGAAGAATGAGAATAATGGCACTAATGTTGTAACTAAAGAAATATATGGTGCACTATTTCTAAACGTGATGGGGATGAGAGACGTTGATATTGCACTCCCTAATAAGAGCAAATGAACATTGCAAAAGGTCAAACACGTTCCTGAGTTGAAGAAAAACCTCATCTCTATTAGGCAGCTCAATGAGGGTAGTCATTCGGTAGTGTTCTCAGATAGCACCTAGAAGGTTACCAAAGGAGCATTAGTACTGGCTCGGGGTAAGAAAACTGACACTAAATATGACTACATGTTTACTCAGGCGATGACACACGAGTCAGAGGTGCATTATGGGAAAGCAAAAGAAGGACAATTTTCTGAAAGTGGTAGAGCGCCAAATGCAGGAAAATCGGACCTTGTACAGACAAATTGTGGAGAACCACAGAGTTATGAAGAAATCTTGCAAGATGAGAATTCGAGCAAGTGGGAGCTGACCAAAAAAGAAGAGACGGATACCCTACCAGGGAATCAGATTTGGGAGCTGGCGAAACTTCTACTAAGAAAGAAGGCATTGCACAACAAGTGGGTGTCCGAGTGAAGACTGCACTTGGTGGAAGTAAGAGGTACAATGCTGAACTTGTTGAAAAGGTCTTCCAACAGAGGCAGAATATTGCTCATGCAGTGGGAGTTGTAAGCAGATACATGAGCAACCCAGGAAAGAGCTTGGTGGTACAAGGTTACGTTGGCGGTGACATGTCAACTGAGGGTGTTACTCGTGAGAAGCTGAAGTTGTGCTCAACTTTAGCTAGTCTTCTGACACGAAGACAGGGGCTTTGAGTTGCAGAGGTGGAGGATATTATGTTTGTAGAAAAGATTGGTACAACTAGTAGATGATGCAACCAGTATGTGATGCATCAGTGTCCTAGTCTTCAATTGGGAGAATTGTTGGGTAATGTGGAGACCCGGTCCACCAGATTTAATTAGCTTACTAATTTAATATCTCACCTACCGCTCACCCACCACACTCACCTACCACTCACCTACAACATCCCACCTACCTCCCACCTATCGCTCTCATGGTTTCTATAAATAATCTTTTGGCTTAAAGGAAAAGCCAAGCAAGACCAATCCAAGTTCTCCTGAGAGCTAAGAGAAAGAGAGGAACAGAGAGAGAGAGAGAGAGGAAGGGAGAGAAGCAAATAGAGATTTTCTTGTAAACATCGAGGAGTTCGACGGTGTAATTCCTCAAAAAATAAAATCTTTCGCAGCTCCGTGGACGTAGGCAAACTTGTTGAACCACGTAAATCCTTGTGTCGCTCTGGTATTTTTATCTGTGTGCAATTTTACTCATCCCATTTTTTACTTTATTTCATTCATTTTTCACAACATGGTGTCCACATGACTGGCTCGGGATGATGCACTACTCATTGATATCATCACATAGCTTAAGACTTTATATCATCACATAGTTCAAGGCTCTCATTTGAGACCTCTAGTACATGTTCGGGGCACAAAACTAGGATCCCTATGTATCTGAGGTTAGCCATCTTAAGTGACAAATGGGGGCTTGTGACTACCTTTATGGGACTTCACCAGGAGATTCAAGAAGTGTATAGAAGTTCTATGTGGGTAGTTTCATCACTAATCATCTAGGATAGTCAACAAAAAAATCTTATGACTAAATCGCAGGATTCTAAAGAAGAGAAATAGACCTCATTGAAAATAAGGTCAACAATATTTGAACCCATATCCTTCAACATGTTTAAAGGGTATTTACGATTACCGTAATTGTTAAATTTTTTCTGAGAATTTCTTGATAAAATCTTCATGCCTTAACACCTCTACCGGTCTCATTCTCCTTATCATTTGGTTGCAATACTAATTGAGTCTGAGTCGTTCATAAATTTGTTGTACCGTTAATTTTTGTATTACCATGATATGCCTTTCTACAATAATTACACTTGTTCATCTTCCCTTCTTTCTTAGTTATGAACTTGGTAAAATGATCCCAAACAACCGATCTTGGCCTTATGGACTTTCTTTTCTTCTTATCATCGATTAATTTGATATTGGATGCATTAACATCACCAACAAAATTAAATTGTTGGGAAGAGTCAATAAGCACTTATTGTTGAGAAGAATCCAAGGTATAAAACTCTCTTAATGATGTGATCTGACCAAATTATAACATAAAAAAATGAGATTATGAGTATACAATTATGATGCTATGGAAGAAGTATTCTCAAACTCTAAGCCAACCAAATTGAAGGAATTATTCTCATACTCAAAGCCTTTAATTCTTAAGGATTGAACATAAATCCCATAAATAGAGAAAAAGAAACTCATAACTATCTTTATTTCTTGATATGATATTTATCATAATAAATTGAGCCAAAAATTTTTGAAAAAAGAGGATGCTTGCATAATTTCATACATAATATGATCTTTAATAGCATCATGTAACAAAATGGAGAGTAACATATATTATTGCATAACTTCATAATAAAAATAACAAGTTTGCACTCAAGAACACTAAACCGCAAAAAGTAAAATCACCTAAAGTTTCAAAGAGAAGAAGATATAACTTCAAAGAAAAAAAGAAAATATAACCCAAAACCACACTAAATGTCAATAGCATAATTCTCATAATCTTCATAATCCTATTGTTATACCTTCATTTACTTTCGAAAATATGGCTCTCCTTGAGCTCTCCTATAGTGGCCAAGCCTACTAAGTGCTTGAGGTTTGGACCACTATATGAAACTTCAAGTTGAGCACAAAAGAGTTTAGAATTTCTAATGGTGGGGTTCCTTCCCTAGTTTTCTAGGAATAGTCAATAGAAAAGTCCTATGACTAGACCTCAACCAAAAGTGAGGTCAACAACACAACCATCAAATTAAACCCATAAATTTCTTCACACTGCTAAATTAGGATTAAGAAACACGTACCTTTATTTTACAACATGAAAGAGTTGTAGAAAAAGATAAACTATAGAAAATTAAGGCAACAAGCAACAGACAACAAGTAAAAGGCAAGAGAAGAAATTTCAAAATAGAGATGGATGAGATTCGTGGGAACCAGCATGTCTAAATAGACCAAAACACTTCGAAATTCTCGCTTCCCCATTTCTACTATTGGCGACGCACCTGCTCAGGCCCTAACATCGTTGAACTACCAATGAGGAAATGTCTACTAATCGAGGCAGGAGAGGGATAAAGGTATAGGGACAAGGCAAGCCACTGAGCCAGGAAGCCAGTGACAAATTACAAGTGGAGTTGAGCGAAATGGGGTGAGCGGTGTAGATGCAGTGCCACGGTAAAGTTGTAGACTGCCCTAGGATAGAGATAAAAATTTCTAAGTAAATACCACTTCTGTTATATACTTTAACAATGCTGAACATATTAAACCTGAAAAATAAGCCATTCTCCGGTTATTCAGTCAGTTCGTGTTAATATTCTTAGGACCCAAGCCTTAACCTGAAAACCAAATAAGCTTAATTTATACACCGTAAACTGAATCGCTGATGTTAAAACCAGACTAAACTATTATAATTGTTTGGTTCGTTTCGATTTATTGGATTTAATTAGATAGTGCACAACCCTACATTTAGGTCATTTGTTTGAACTACTGAACCAATGTATTCACGTGAGGAAGGAATGAACTATTGAGAATTTAATAATAATGACAAATATGAGTTGGTAGTTTACGAATAAGTTTGATACTTGAGTAAGACCCTCAGAAAAGGATGAAAAAAGGTGATTAATTTGTAAATAGAAAGTTTCGTGTGGTTTATACCTGAAATATTGTTATTTATAAATCTAGCACTCACTTACATCTAATTTTCAAATTCTCAATCAAATATCAAAATTTAGGATAAAATCCCAACCTGCATTTTTCATTTTTATTAAATTCTCAATTGTTTGATTGGGGCACGCATAAATACATAAGTTTAGTACCTCAAAATTATCATGGGTGTTAGATTTTTTATACATTAATGTTTTTGGGTGTTATTTTTGTAATTGAAGAGATTAAATTAGAGAATGCATCTAATATTTTTCTCTTAAGAAAATATGTGTGATAATTCATTGCAGATCAAAATATTCTTCATGTTCAAACATAATATACTCCTAAAAATGGTATGCACAAATCGCGAGATAATATTACGGTCCAGATAATTTGATAGTTGACGAAAGGTGTCAAAAATTAGTTATGACTATAAAAAAGCATCATAAAATATGTAACTCTCCTATTAAAGCACAACATTAATAAAAAAAATAGCATAATAATCTTTAACTACTCAATTAAACTAGGGGCAAATATTTAATTTTAAACTTCCTCCCTCTTTTTGATATAAATAGGGAGTGCATAGCATGCAGAACGAGTTCTCTCTTGATTTTTCTCATGTAGAGAGAACTCTCTTCCCCCTCAATATAACTGCTATTTTTGATATATAAAATGAGTTAAAGAGCCCGGGAATATCCTCGTTTGTCTCTATGGNATTATATAATTATTTATATAATAATATATTACGTATATTATTTATATAATAATATATTATATATATTTATATAAAAGTTTAAATCATAACATCTCATGTGGTAATGTGGTTAATCCCTTATTTTTTATATATTTGGTCCAGATTCGAATCCCACACTTTACTTTTTTTTTTAATTTAATCTTAACGAGCCAATTTTGAGTCGAACAGGAGCCGAAAATGAACATGAACATTTAAATCAAGCCGAACACGAACACACTGTTCACGAGCCGATTTCGAACACGAACCGATTTTGAACAAGAGTTATTTTGAACGAGCTGAACACGAGCCAAGCCTGCTCAAGCTCGGCTCGTTTACAGCCCTAGCTATGAGGATGACAGTTAATAGTTCTGCACGTAAATCCAAGCTGAAATATGATGATATTCGTGATTTAATTTTGGCTGAGGAGATGCGCAGGAAAGATTCTAACGAGACCTCCGGTTTGATTTCGGCACTGATTATTGATTCTAGAGGGAGATCACAAGACAAAAACTCAATCCATGGAAGATTAAAATCAAAGTCAGGTCAGCAGACAACCTGCTGGAATTGTGGTAAGGCTTGCCACATAAAAATGAACTGCAGAAATCCTAAAAAGAAGGAGAATGATGACACTAATGTTGTAACTGAAGAAATACATGGTGCACTAGACTAGATACTGGATTCAGGGGCTTCCTTCCATACATCTTTCCGTTGGGAGTTAATGCGAAATTATGTTGCAGGTAACTTTGGGAATGTATTTTTGGCTGATGGAAAAGCTCTAGACGTGGTAGTGATGGGAGACATTGATATTGCACTCCCTAGCAAGAGCAAATGGACTTTACAAAGGTCAGACATGTTTCTGAGTTGAAGAGAAACCTCATCTCTGTTGGGCAACTCAATGAGGGTGGTCATTCGATAGTGTTCTCAGATAACACCTGGAAGGTTACCAACAGAGCATTAGAACTGGCTCGGGGTAAGAAAACTGACACACTATATATGACTACAGGTTTACTCAGGCGATGACACATGAGTCAGAGGTGCATTATGGGGAAGCAGAAGAACGTCAATTTCTTGAAAATGGTAGAGCGCCAAATGCAGGAAAACCGGACATTGTGCAGACAAATTATGGAGAACCACAGAGTTATGAAGAAATCTTGCAAGTTGAGAATTCGAGCAAGTAGAAGCTGACCAAGATGGAAGAGACAAATTCCCTACCAGGGAATCAGACTTGGGAGCTGACAAAACTTCCATCAAGGAAGAAGGCATTGCACAACAAGTGGGTATACCGAGTGAAGACTGCACTTGGTGGCAATAAGAGGT
The DNA here is from genome assembly GCA_002079205.1 of Phalaenopsis hybrid cultivar. Lineage (NCBI taxonomy): Eukaryota > Viridiplantae > Streptophyta > Magnoliopsida > Asparagales > Orchidaceae > Phalaenopsis > Phalaenopsis hybrid cultivar. The sequence continues at coordinate 30,404 of JXCR01140277.1, read as the reverse complement.
ACAATGCTGAACTTGTTGAAAAGGGCTTTCAGTAGAGTCAGGATATTGCTCATGCAGTAGGAGTTGTAAGCAGGTACATGAGTAACCCAGGAAAGAGCTTGGTGGAATAAGGTTATGTTGGCGGTGATATGTCAACTAAGGGTGTTACTCATGAGAAGCTGAAGTTTTGCTCAACTTCAGTTAGTCTTCTGACATGAAGACAGAGACTTTGAGTTGCAGAGGTGGAGAATATTATGTTTGTAGAAAAGATCGGTACAGCTAGTAGATGATGCAGCCAATAAGTGATGCATTAAGTGTCCCAGTCTCCAATTGGGAGAATTGTTGGGAAATGTGGAGACCCGGTCCAACGGATTTAATTAGTTTCCTAATTAAGTATCTCACATGTCGCTCACCTACCACACCCACCTACCGCTCACCTACCACATCCCACCTACCGCTCACGTACCTCCCACCTATCGCTCTCATGGTTTCTATAAATAATCTTTTGGTTTAAAGAAAAAGCCAAGCAAGACCAAGTCAAGTTCTTTTGAGAGCTAAGAGAAAGAGAGGAAGAGAGAGAGGGAGAGAGAGGAAGGGAGAGAAAAAAATAGAAATTTTTTTGTAAACGTCGAGACACTCGACGGTGTAATTCCTCGAAGAAATAAAATCCTCTGCAGCTCCGTGGTCGTAGGCAAACTGCCAAACCATATAAATTCGTGTGTCGCTATGGTGTTTTTCTCTGTATGCAATTTTACTCATTCCATTTTTTACTTTATTGTCGTCGTTTTTCACAATAGGGTGTCCACATGACTGGCTCGGGATGACGCACTACTTATTGATATCATCACATAGCTCAAGGCTTGATATCATCACATAGTTCAAGGCTCTCATTCAAGACCTCTGGTACTTGTTCGGGGCACGAAACTAGGGTCCTTATGTATCCGAGGTTAGCCATCTTAAGTGACAAATGAGGGCTTATGACTACCTTTGTGGGACTTCACCAGGAGATTCAAGAAGTGTATAGAAGTTCTATGTGGGTGGTTTCATCACTAATCATCTAGAATAGTCAACAGAAAAGTCTTATGGCTAGATCGCAGGATTCTAAAGAAGAGAAATAGATCTCATCGAAAATGAGGTCAATAGTATTTGAACCCATATCCTTCAACATGTTTAAAGGGTATTTACGATTACCGCAATTATTAAAGTTTTTCTGAGAATTTCTTGATAAAATGTTCATGCCTTAACACCTCTACCGGTCTCATTCTCCTTATCATTTGGTTGCAATACTAACTGAGCCTGAGTCAATTGAGGATTATGAGGATTCTTTTGGCAAATAGAAAGACAAGTTCATAAATTTGTTGTACCATTAATTTTTGTATTACTATGATATGCCTTTCTACAATAATTACACTTGTTCATCTTCCCTTCTTTCTTAGTTATGAACTTGGTAACATGATCCCAAACAACCGATCTTGGCCTTATGGACTTTCTTTTCTTCTTATCATCGATTAATTTGATATTGGATGCATTAACATCTCCAACAAAATTAAATTGTTGGGAAGAGTCAATAAGCACTTATTGTTGAGAAGAATCAAGGTATAGAACTCTCTTAATGATGTGATCTGACCAAATTATAACATAAAAAAAGAGATTATGAGTATACAATTATGATACTATGGAAGAAGTATTCTCAAACTCAAAACCAACCAAATTAAAGGAATTATTCTCATACTTAAAGCCTTTAATTCTTAAGGATTGAACATAAATGCCATAAACAGAGAAAAAGAAACTCATAACTATCTTTATTTCTTGATATGATATTTATCATAATAAATTGAGCCAAAATTTTTTGAAAAAAGAGGATGCTTGCATAATTTCATACATAATATGATCTTTAATAGCATCATGTAACAAAATCGTGAGTAACATACATTCTTGCATAACTTCATAATAAAAATAACAAGTTTGAACTCAAGAACACTAAACCGCAAAAGTAAAATCACCTAAAGTTTCAAAGAGAAAAAGATATAACTTCAAAGAAAAAAAAGAAAATATAACTCAAAACCACACTAAATGTCAATAGCATAATCCCCATAATCTTCATAATTCTGTTGTTATACCTTCATTTACTTCTGAAAATATGGCTCTCCTTGAGCTCTTCTATAGTGGCCACACCTACTAAGTGTTAGAGGTTAGGACCACTATATGGAGCTTCAAGTTGAACACAAAAGAGTTTAGAATTTCTAATGGTGGGCGTTTCTTCTCTAGTTTTTTAGGAATAGTCAACAGGAAAGTCCTATGACTAGACCTCAACCAAAAGTGTGGTCAACAACACAGCCATCAAATTAAACCCATAAATTTGTTCACACTGCTCAGTTATGATTAAGAAACACGTATCTTTATTTTACAACATGAAAGAGTTGTAGAAAAAGATAAACTATAGAAAATGAAGGCAACAAGCCAACAGATAACAAGTAGAGGGCAAGAGAAGAAGTTTCAAAATAGAGATAGGTGAGATTTGTGGGAACCAGCATGTCTAAATAGACCAAAACACTTCGAAATTCTCGCTTCCCCATTTCTACTATTGGCGACACACCTGCTCAGGCCCTAACATCGCTGAACTTTCACCCTTATACCAACGAGGAAATCTCTACTAATCGGGCAGGAGAGGGATAAAGGTCTAGGGACAAGGCAAGCCACTGAGCCAGGAAGCCAGTGACAGATTACAAGTGGAGTGGAGTAGAATGGGGTGAGCGGCGTAGATGCAGTGCCACGATAGAGTTGCAGACTGCCCTAGGATAGAGATAAAAATTTCTAAGTAAATACCACTTCAGTTGTATATTTTAGCAATGTTGAACATATTAAACCTGAAAAATAAGCCACTCTCCGGTTATTCAGTCAGTTCGTGTTAATATTCTTAGAACCCAAGCCTTAACCTGAAAACCAAATAAGCTTAATTTATACACCGTAAACTGAATCGCTGATGTTAAAACCAGACTAAGCTATTATAATGGTTTGGTTTCGTTCGATTTACATTTAGGTGATTTGTTTGAACTATTGAACCAATGTATTCACACGAGGAAGGAATTAACTATTGAGAATTTAATAATAATGAAAAATATGAGTTCGCAGTTTACGAATAAGTTTGATACTTGAGTGAGACCCTCACAAATGGATATAAAAAGGTGATTAATTTGTAAATAGCAAGTTTCGTGTGTTTTATACCTAGAACATTGTTATTTATAATCTAGCACTCACTTACAACTATTTTTCAAATTCTCAATCAAATCTCAAAATTAAGGATAAAATCCCAACCTTCATTTTCATTTTTATTAAATTCTCAATTGTTTGATCGAGCACGCATAAATACATAAGTTTAGTCCCTCAAAATTATCATGGGTGTTAGACTTTGTATACAGTAATGTTTTTGGGTGTTATGTTTGTAATTGAAAAGATTAAATTAGAAAATGCATCTAATATTTTTCTCTTAAGAAAATATGTGTGATAATTCATTGCAGATCAAAATATTCTTCACGTTCAAACATAATATACTCCTAAAAATGGTATGCACAAATCTCGAGATAATATTACAGTCCAGATAAACTGATAGTTGACGAAAGGTGTCAAAAATTGGTTATGACTATAAAAAGGCATCATAAAATATGTAACTTTCCTATTAAAGCACAACTTTAATAAAAAAAATAGCATAATAATCTTTAACTACTCAATTAAACTAGGGGCAAATATTTAATTTTAAACTTGCTCCCCTTTTTGATGTAAAGAGGGAGTACATAGCATGCAGAACGGGAGTTTTTCTCTCTTGATTTTTCTCATGTAGAGAGAACTCTCTTCCCCCTCAATATAACTGTTATTTTTTATATATAAAATGAGTTAAAGATCCCGAGAACATCCCCGTTTGCCTTTATGAGGCAAGTCTATGTATGTTATTTTATTTCATTCCCTTATTTGTCTCTTTTTTTCTCTTAAGATCCCCACCGCTCCGATCTTTAGGCATGCCTCACAAGACAAATTTTAATTCAACAACCCAAAAGGTCCGGTGAGCGTGGAGCATGCTACTATCAATAAATGAAACGACACCAATGGAGAGAAAAACATCTCAAAGTCACTCCCAACAAGGAACAAGTCAAGGAGTTCATGCAACAATATATCTGGAGTTTGAAAATGTAATTTTTGTTATCTTCCTATAGGCTTTGGTTAAGAGTCGAGTACTGCAAAACAGATGGTTGGCTCTCAATGGTTGAAATAGGTTTGACTGATTGTTCCGTTTTAGTGAGCGGTCAATTTTGAACGACTGACACCTCATCTAGAAAATAAGTGGAGTGTTACTTCACAACTTACATTGTGCTTTAACACAAATTTCTCTAACGTTTACCTAGGTTTAACTGACACTTGGGGAACTCGGTTACGAGTGAGTGGGCAAAAATTTAACAACAAAAGACTCTCATTTAGGCGAGCAATCCAAAAACTTCCTTCCACGGCAAGAAAACAAAAGTCTTCCTCTTGGAGCGAGAAAAAAAAACTCCCCTTCAGGGGCGAGTAAAAAAAATGACTCTCTTCCAGGGCGATAAAAAAAGACTCCCCTCTGGAGTGAGTAAGAAAAAAAATCCCCTCCAGGGCGAGTAAAAAAAACAAATCTCTTTTGAGGGTGAGTAAGCAAATGACTCCCATACGAGGCGAGCAAACAAAAAAACTCCCCTCCAGCGTGAAAAAAAATTACCTTTGGGGCGAGCAAACAAAAAAATTCTCCTTCAGGGTGAGAAACAAAAAACTCCCCTCAGAGGAAAGTAAAAAAATTCTCCTGGGCGAGCAAACAAAAACTCTCATTCGAGGAAAGTAAAAAAAAATCTTTTAGCATAAACAAACAAAAAAATCCCCTATGGGGCGAGCAAAGCAGACTCCTCTTCGAGGCAAGCAAATAAAGATTCCACTTCGGGGTGAGCAAACGACAAATTTTGGGGTGAGCGAGCAACCAACGATCAGATCTAGCAAATGGGATGGGCGAAGACTAAGACTTGACATGGATAATATCACAATCAACGATTTTTCTATGAGCAAGGTCGCTAGTCAACTCAAACAACCAAATTAACTCAAACAAATATTTAACCATAACACCGACCAAAGAGTCAATTTAGGAGAAAATACTTCTGAACCGGCAAGATAACACAAAAGATGCCAGAACGAAACGCATCGAGTACTTAAACAGGGAGTATCATCAGTGATTCATGTAATCATGTTTTTTGGTTTAAATTTTTTTTGTCTTTATCACAGCTCTCGCTATCAAGTAGCAAGAAAATCAAGGAACTTAATATGCACACCCAAAAATGGTTTGTACGAATGACAGTCTAATTTTCCAAGAAAAATGATGATAATAAATCAATTATAACTATTAAAAAACCCATAAATGCATGTAACTCTTCTATTAAAGAAAGACAATAATAAAAAGAACATACATACTTTAACTCCCATATTAAAGCAAGACCTTAATAACAAAATCCTAATAATATGTAAATCCACCCATTAAAGTAGAGGCAAACATGTAATTTTAGACTCGACTCCTCTTTTTGCTATAAAAAAGGATTCTATAGCATGTAGAAAGGGGGTTCTTCTTTGCTAACTTTTCTCGTGTAAAGAGAATTGTTTCCCCTTGTAAACGTAATTGCTATTTTTGATATATAAAAGAGGTTAAAGAGCTCGGGAACATCACAGTCGCCTCTGCAGGCAAGTTTATGCATGCTATTTATTTTCTTTTCTCTTCTGTCTATTTTTTTTTCCCTTAAGGTCCCCACCACTCTGATTCTTGGGCATGCATCACATGAAAACTTTGGATTCAACAACGGTTTAAACTTCAATTTTTACACGTATGCCAACTTAGTTACCTATGCATGAAAAGGTGTATTTCAAAAACTTAAAATAGTCATATTTTTATGTGATAAATAGATTTTGGTGAAAAAATATAAAAATCAAAGTTTAGGTGTTAGATATAAAGAATTGGGCGGCATGTATGTAAATGCCCCAAAATAAAATATACCACATAGCTAACTCTAATTTATTTACATATTCCATACCTAAATTTTAATTTTTTGCATGCATATTCCTTTTCACATGCATGACACAATGATTCAATATTACATAGAATATAAGACTAACTAGCTTCATAAAGTGTAAGGTTTCTTTTCAATTTATGACACTAATGTGCTATAAATAAAAATATCAAATTTTAGTTAGGTCTTAGCTATGTACATGCATAAAAGTTATGTAGCATGCATGCAAACTTCCCAAAGGATAAAAAGATACCCTCTTCCAATAATCATTAAATGATTGAGAAAAATGCATCCAAAGCCCAAAAAATCCCACCTTTCTCATCACCAAACTCTCACATCCCCTTTCCTCTTTTCTCCACAACATCCTAATGGCTTCATCCTTCTCCTCCATTGTTACACTATTATTACCCCTTCTCATCCTCACAACACACCTTCTACTCTCAACACAAGCTGACCTCCTTCCGGCGATCGCCGGCGACGGCCAAAGCCATGCCACCTACATTGTACACGTTGAGAGGCCGGAAAACACCAGTCTTTTATTCGACGACGAGTGGCTGACGAGTTATCACCTTTCCTTCCTCCCTAACACCACTCTGGACTCCGGCGAGGCGAGGCTTGTCTATTCCTACCGCGAGGCGATAAGCGGCTTCGCGGCGAGGTTGACGCCGGAGGAAGCTGAAAACATGCTATCTGCTGAGGGATTCTTACTTGCTTATACCGATCGCCGGCGAAGTCTGCTCACCACACATACGCCGGAGTTCCTCGGCCTGAGCAGGGGCGGTGGATTCTGGTATGGATTCTTTTATTTTTTTTAAGAAAAAAATTGAGTTTTTATTTTTATTTTTTTTAGGTGACCTAAATACATAAATTTGATTAAAATATTTGGCTCGTAACTCAGCTGTTCTATTTCGATTTGATCCTGATCTAAACAAAAATTTGAATCAATTTTCGAGCAGTTAACGATCTTCTAGTTGAATGCGTTAAATTCACAATTTTGACAGCTTATGACTACGTGATTAGTGTTGTCAACGATCTAAAATCCAACTCGGCTAAAAAAAATTCGATCCAAAATTCTGTGATTTATTTCGATCCAATCTCAATAAATTTTCGAGTGATTGAGCTAAATTCATAGCCCTAAGTAAGATGGCATATATAGAAGGTTAGATATGTAAATATACAAGAACTGAGTGGTATATATGCAAATCTTCCTTGTTCGGACATTATTTAATATGTTTAAGGACTTGTGAGATATATGAATATTGATGTTTGATTAAAGACGTAAATATTATTGTAAATGCTGATTCAATTTTTTAAGCATTTCTAATTAAAATTTTATGATGATTTCTTATACATTACTCCACCCTAATTATTTCTATTTAGTTAAATGCTAAAAAAATATATCTTAAGCCAATTATAATTATGTTGGTAAGAATATAAAAATAATAAATAATAATAATAATAATAATCGTGTGGATCGATAAATAAACTAAATTTGATGTACCAAATTATCAACGTTATGATTTATGTGATAAGATGATGTGTGCATCTATTTTGATTAGTGTGAAATATATATAAAGTTTCATAAGTTTATGTTACTGTATTTATTTGATATTTCTTAAATTAAAGAAATTGATTCTAAGAAATTTGTTCCGGCGCTAATATTTATAATCAGTTTTATCAAACTCTTCCTGCACTTAGGGGTGTAAACGCGCAGAACACGGGCGAACTCAAGCTCGTTTATATTTCGAGCTCAAAAAGTGTATTCGTGTTCGACTCGTTTGCTTAGCGAGCCGAACACAAGTTGTTCACAAACAAAGAGTCGTTTTGACAAACCCTAATCACGTATTCATAAGATGTTAAGGATTGGGGGCAAGATTTAAAACAACATTTAAATCTAATTTAATAATTTTTATTCTATTTTCTCAATTAATACTTTTAATTGATTATAAAATTTTTGTAGCTTGTAGTTAACTAATTTTTTTAAAAAAACTACAAATATTTAATTGATTAGTAGTATTTCGAGCGAAAACGAACCGAACACAAACAGACAAATATTCATTCGTGTTGTTCATATTCGGCTCAATCACTTAGTAAACGAGTCGAACACGAGCTTCTTAACGAGCCGAACACGAGCTGTTCGCTAACAACGAGTCATTTTGACAGCCCCACTTGTTTGATTTATTTATTTAATTATTTTTTATTTTCTAAGACTTTAATTTCGGCAAATATTTAGTGCATTTCAGCAACGATTTTCACGCAGTCCTGCCTAGAAAGCAGCTTCGTTGAATTTCTATAAATTAGTAATTTCATAAATGTTTGAATTTCAATTAATTTATATAAATTACATCGTGGTTAAATTGGAACGTTGGCTATTGGCTACTATCAATGAGCTAAGGCACACGATCAACGAGTAGAATTCGGAATGTTAAATAAATCAAAAGTTTATAAATAGATGTACTTATATAAATTCGATGATAACTCATATTAAAATGATATATTAATTAATTAAATTAATTTAATTACATATTTAATTTTAATAATAATAATAATTAATTAATTAATTTAATATTAATATGCAATTTAATTTAATGGAATTTTTTTATTTTTTATTTCAATAAAGTAGTTTGGTAATACTTAATTGTTTGATTGCATGAAAATTTACTATCAATTTATATATTCTCTTATTTAATTAATGTAAACCAATTAGACATATTTATTCAATTACTTATTTGTTCAGATTGATAATTATCTGTTAATAATTTTATATGAAATATCAATTACTTGTTATTTAACTCATTAAAGTACTCCTTTAATTAATATAAATAAATCAAATATAAGTAAAAAAATAATTGTTAAAAATTTTGAAAAAGCTAAGCAAAAAAATAAATAAATAAATAAAACAAACCATTATGCATAGATTGCATCAACTTATGTAACTTAAGTTTCTAAATAGATGATATTTAACATCAAGTAAAGAGAAACTTATTTTCAGTGAGGAGCACAAATCTACATCTCCTTCATTTAGTATCAAAGATATATATGAAAAGGGGGATACTTATGNTTAGCGAGCCGAACACGAGCTGTTCACGAACAAAGAGTCGTTTTGACAACCCTAATCATGTTGTCATAAGATGTTAAAGACTGGGACAGATTTAATACATCATTTGAATCTAGTTTAATAATTTTTATTCTATTTTCTTAATTAATATTTTTAATTGATTATAAATCTTTGTAGCTTTTTAGTTAATTAAACTTTTTAAAAATACTATAAATATTTAATTAACTAGTAATATTTCGAGCCGAAACGAGCCAAACACGAACGAATAAATATTTATTCTTGTTGTTCGTGTTCGGCTCGTTAACTTAGCGAACGAGTCAAACACAAGCTTCTTAATGAGCCGAACACGACGAGTCGTTTGACAGCTCTACCTGCAGTCCAACTTATTTGGCATGTTTTATTGAAGTGAGAAATCTTTAATAAAAAATAAATCATCATTTACTTTTTAAGAAATCCGCATTTGAATATTATTCAATATAAACATATAAATTATTTTTTTATTTAAATTTATTCGAACTGAATTTTAAAATGATAAAAAATTATGACGATTATCTTTTAAAAATGATACAAACTTTGATGCATATATTAGACATCATAGGGTTATAAGTGTAAATACCAAACTTTTGTTGTTGCATAAGAAGCAAACTGAATTCCTT
>JXCR01140277.1:0-20176 GCA_002079205.1 Phalaenopsis hybrid cultivar | reverse complement strand
ACAGCAGATAGCAGTAAGGTAGGGAGTGGGGGAGTAGCAGTGGGGCAGCTCTCCTGGGTTTCTAATGAGCATGTTGTGAGTAGCCCCATATCTGTAACTCTAACTTAGGCCTATATTAATATTGGGAAGAGACCATAAATCATTATAAAAAATGCAAAAGAAGCACAAGTTTGCAGTCATTTTAGCAATAGAGAGATGCTGATTTCTAAAATTACATTACAATACAATCCCATAAGTTACAGAGAAAGTTATGACACAAATAATGTAAAAAAAGCATACAGGCACATCTTCGATTCACACTGAATATTTGCATGGACTACTCCGAAGAGAAGAGGATACCTAAGAATCGGCTTTGTATATCGCTGCTCATCTGTTTTACGCTAATGAGCTCAAAATGCGGCCCAACCTGATGCAGTACTCGTTGGATGGGGAGCTTTATTTGTAGAAGGCAGGTTTCTCTGCAAGTCAGCAATTAATTAACAGAAATTATCATATGGAAAAGCGTTGAGGAGGTATTGGTGTTTCAGTATGTAAATTATGATTGAGAAAATTAAGGAGCTTTCATACATACACCCCAATTTCTATGTATTTACATACCTAAATTTTTACTTTTTACATTCATACCACCAAAATCTTCCATATCACATAAAAAATATCACTTCAAAAGTGAAATACATCTTTTCACACATAGATAAGGTGGCATGTAAAAATTTTAGGTGTTAGAGATGTAAATACATAGGAATTGGGTGGTATGTATGTAAATCTCCAGAAAATTAAACTCAGAACAAACTAACCATTATGGTTTAAACATATGAAGCAAAGCGAAACCGGATAATTAACTGGTTTAGTACACTAATCTTTAGTTTATACAAGTCGATGAGCTTCAAATTCTGACAGTAAAGCTTCAGAAAAAAAACAGAGCAAACGGTAAAGGCGAGCACAAGTCTCATTCAAGTTTCTAGCAACCGAAAATACGCATTGAAATTTATGATGGCCGACTTCTCCCCTAAAGTGGCAGATTGTCGGTCCTCAGGAAAGGGGTGTTAATGAAATATGCTACACTGGATGACAAGTGTCGTAGGCTCAAATAGAAAAGATGATGACCTGTGAAGCTTTTTGAAGTCTTATACGGCCCTAATTCTAAAGCTTTTTTTTCTTTTTTTCATTTCTAATTTTCATGCAGGTTGGATCTACTTATACTAGAATTCAATCCATTATCAATAAAATTATCATTTTGCAAGAAAAAAAATATGCAAGTCATGTGTTAATATATAAAAGCTTGATAGCTCTTTTTAGCGAGTCTTTGTTTGTGCAACATTATGGTTGGATAAATAAACTTTTAAAAAATATTTCAAAAATGTTCATTATTTATCCATTCAAGCGGGGATGAATCTTAAGGCCTTCAGAACTTCAATAAGTTATTTGTTCTGTAAATAGAACTAGGCCTCCTTTTGTTGGAAGGTAGGAGAGAAGAAAGGCCTTTTAATAAGGAGAACACGTCATTATTTTCTCCTAAATACACAAGAGGATGGCACCGGCAACTGGAAAGCAGCACCAACCAATGCCTTGGAGATATTTCTTCATCAAAATCCTCAAAAATAATTGGCTCAAAATCAATTTGGTTCAACTTGAAATTAACAGAAAGATATATGTATATATTAGCAAATAATGTTAACGCATAAAAATACTGACAGCAAACTTATAGGCTACATATGTGTAGACACAAAATTATTGACAAATGAATGTATTCCAGGAAAAAAAGAGCACAGACATATTTATTTATATTTAGTAGTTTTGTAAAGTTATAGACAACATATGTGGATGGTGTGAGCATATAAATCATGAATGCATATTCTATGTGCATGCATAAAAATGCATAAAAGAATCGATCTGAAATTCAAGGCATACATGTAAAATGAATATTCTTGGTTTGAGCGTTGACAAGTCGATGTATTCACATAAAAATTGTATACAAACATATTTATTTATTTATTTATATTTAATAGTCAGGAAATTATACATAAGTGGAAGGCATGCACGCGTGAACCATTCAGGTGCATTAAATGTGTGTCATTTATGTATGTCAATAATAGACCACTTTTAAAGTCGGAACATAAATTTAGAACTAGCAGTCTTGGTTTGAGTGCACTTCAGAGTCCAATCAAATCGATANCTCTAATATTTTCTTAGGTTTAACTGACACTTGGGGAACTCGGTTACGAGTGAGTGGGCAAGATTTTAACAATAAAAGACTCTCATTTAGGCGAGTAAACCAAAAAATCCCTTCCAAGGCAAGAAAACATAAGTCTTCCTCTTGGAGCGAGAAAAACAACTCCCCTTCAAGGGCGAGTAAAAAAAAGGACTCTCTTCCAAGGCGACAAAAAAAGACTCCCCTCTCCCCTCTGGAGTGAGTAAGAAAAAAATCTCCTCCAAGGCGAGTAAAAAAAACAAATCTCTTTTGAGGGTGAGTAAGCAAATGACTCCCCTACGAGGCAAGCAAACAAAAAAACTCACCTCCTGGGTGAGAAAAAAAATTACCTCTGGGGTGAGCAAACAAAAAATTCTCCTTCAGGGTGAGAAACAAAAAACTCCCATCAGAGGAAAGTAAAAAAATTCTCCGGGGCGAGCAAATAAAAAACTCTCATTCGAGGAAAGTAAAAAAAAATTCTTTTAGGATAAACAAACAAAAAAATTGCCTCTGGGGCGAGCAAAAAAGACTTCTCTTTGAGGTAAGCAAATAAAGATTCCTCTTCGGGGTGAGCAAACGACAAATTTTGGGGTGAGCGAGCCCCAACGGTCAGATCTAGCAAATGGGATGGGCGAAGACCAATACTTGACATGGATAATATCACAATCGATGATTTTCCTATGAGCATGGTCGCTAGTCAACACAAACAACCAAATTAACTCAAACAAATATTAACCATAACACCGACCAAAGAGTCAATTTAGGGGAAAATACTTTTGAATCAGCAAGATAGCACAAAAGATGCCAGAACGAAGCGCATCGAGTGCTTAAACAAGGAGTATCATCAGTGATTCAAGTAATCATGCTTTTTGGTTTAAAATTTTTTTGTCTTTATCACAGCTCTCGCTATCAAGGAGCAAGAAAATCGAGGAACTTAATATGCACACCCAAAAATGGTTTGTACAAATGACACAGTCTAATTTTCCAAAAAAATGATGATAATAAATCAATTATGACTATGAAAAAATCCATAAATACATGTAACTCTCCTATTAAAGAAAGACATTAATGAAAATACCATACATACTTGTAACTCTCATATTAAAGCAAGACATTAATAACAAAATCCTAATAATATGTAAATCCCCCCATTAAAATAGAGGCAAATATGTAATTTTAGACTTGATTGCTCTTTTTGCTATAAAAAGGGATTCTATAGCATGTAGAAAGGGGGCTCTTCTTTGCTAACTTTTCTCGTGTAAAAAGAACTGTTTCCCCTTGTAAACGTAACTGCTATTTTTGATATATAAAAGAGGTCAAAGAGTCCGGGAACATCACAGTCGCCTCTGCAGGCAAGTTTATGCATGCTATTTAATTTTTTTTCTCTTCTGTCTATTTTTTTTCCCTTAAGGTCCTCACCACTCTGATTCTTGGGCATGCATCACATAAAAACTTTGGATTCAACAATGGTTTAAACTTCAACTTTTACATGTATGCCAACTTAATTACCTATGCATGAAAAGGTGTATTTCAAAAAGTTTCATATTTTTATGTGATAAAATGATTTTGGTGAAAAAATATAAAAATCAAAGTTTAGGTGTTAGATATAAAGAATTGGGCGGCATGTATGTAAATGCCCCAAAATAAAATATACCACATAGCTAACTCTAATTTATTTACATATTCCATAGCTAAATTTTCATTTTTTGCATGCATATTCCTTTTTACATGCATGACACAATTATTCAATATTACATAGAATATAAGACTAACTAGCTTCATAAAGTGTAAGGTTTCTTTTCAATTCATGACACTAATGTGCCATAAATAAAAATATCAAATTTTAGGTCTTAGCTATGTACATACATAAAAGTTATGTGGCATGCATGCAAACTTCCCAAAGGATAAAAAGATACCCTCTTCCAATAATATCATTAAATGATTGAAAAAAATGCATCCAAAGCCCAAAAAATCCCACCTTTCTCATCACCAAACTCTCACATCCCCTTTCCTCTTTTCTCCACAACATCCTAATGGCTTCATCCTTCTCCTCCATTGCTACACTATTATTACCCCTTCTCATCCTCACAACACACCTTCCACTCTCAACACAAGCTGACCTCCTTCCGGCGATCGCCGGCGACGGCCAAAGCCATGTCACCTACATTGTACACGTTGAGAGGCCGGAAAACACCAGTCTTTTATTCGATGACGAGTGGCTGACGAGCTATCACCTCTCCTTCCTACCTAACACCACTCTGGACTCCGGCGAGGCGAGGCTTATATATTCCTACCGCGAGGCGATAAGCGGCTTCGCGGCGAGGTTGACGCCGGAAGAAGCTGAAAACATGCTGTCTGCTGAGGGATTCTTACTTGCTTATACTGATCGCCGGCGAAGTCTGCTCACCACACATACGCCGGAGTTCCTCGGCCTGAGCAGGGGCGGTGGATTCTGGTACGGATTCTTTTTTTTTTTTTTTGGAGAAAAAAATTGAGTTTTTCTTTAATTTTATTAGGGGGCATTTTTATACATATCTTCCAATCTATTTATTTAGATATCAGCATCTAAATTTATTTTTTATATTTATGATTTATACCACCCAAATCTTTTATATCAAAATTTAATTAAAATATTTTCTATTTCGATCTGATCATGATCGAAACTAAAATTTGAATCAATTTTTGAGCGGTTAACGATCTTCTAGTTGAATGTGCTAAATTCATAACCCTAACAACATTACTGTTGTCAACGATCTGATTTTGAGCCGAGTTGGGTGGGCTTGAAAAAAATTCGATCCAAAATTTCGCCTTATTTATTTCGATCTGATCTCAATAAATTTTTGAGTGATTAACGATCTTCGAGCTAAATTCATAGCCCCAAGTAAAATATAGGGCTATCAAAACGGCTCGTTGTTCGCGAATAGCTTGTGTTCGACTCGTTAAGAAGCTCGTGTTTGGCTCGTTAATTTCGTTCGATAAGTTAGTGAGCCGAACACGAACAAAGATGTGTCCGTTCNATATATATATATATATAAAGTAGTATTTTAAAAAAATCTAATTGACTACAAGGCTACAAAGATTTATCATCAATTAAAATATTGATTACGAAAATAGAATAAAAATTATTAAATTAGATTCAAATGATATTTTAATATAAATAATAATTTTTAAATCTTGCTCAAACTCTTATTGTCTTATGACTATATGATTAGGGTTGTTAAAAATACTCTTTGTTTGTGAACAGCTCGTTTTCGGCTCGTTAAGCAAACGAGTCGAACACGAACACACTTTTTGAGTTCGGAATATAAACGAGCCGAACACGAGCTCGTTTACACCCCTAGTAAAATGGCATATATATACAAGTGANTGATTTTTTAATATAAATAATAATTTTTAAATCTTGTTCAAACTCTTATTGTCTTATGGCTACATGATTAGAGTTAAAAAAACTCTTTGTTCGTGAACAACTCGTTTTCGGCTCGTTAAGCAAACGAGCCGAACACGAATACACTTTTTGAACTCGAAATATAAACGAGCCGGACACGAGCTCATTTACACCCCTAGTAAAATGACATATATATAGTGTTAGATATGTAAATATACAAGAACTGAGTGGTATATATGCAAATCTTCCATTTTAGGTGGCTAGGAAACATTATTTAATATGTTTGAGGACTTGTGAGATATATGAATATTGATGATTGATTAAAGACGTAAATATTATTGTAAATGCTGAATCAATTTTTTAAGCATTTCTAATTAAAATTTTATGATGATTTCTTATACATTGCTCTACCCTAATTATTTCTATTTAGTTAAATGCTAAAAAAATATATCTTAAGCCAATTATAATTATGTTGATAAGAATATAAAAATAATAAATAATAATAATAATAATCGTGTGGATCGATAAATAAACTAAATTTGATGTACCAAATTATCAACGTTATGATTTATGTGATAAGATGTTGTGTGCATCTATTTTGATTAGTGTGAAATATATATAAAGTTTCATAATATTTCTTAAATTTAAGAAATTGATTCTAAGAAAATTGTTCCGGCACTAATATTTATAATCAGTATTATCAAACTCTTCCTGCAGTTAGGGGCGTAAAAGAGCCGAACACGGGCGAACTCAGGCTCGTTTATATTTCGAGCTCAAAAAGTATGTTTGTGTTCGACTCATTTGCTTAGTGAACCGAACACGAGCTGTTCACGAACAAAGAGTCGTTTTGACAACCCTAATCATGTTGTCATAAGATATTAGGGATTGAGACAAGATTTAAAATATTATTTGAAACTAATTTAATAATTTTTATTCTATTTTCTTAATCAATATTTTAATTGATTATAAATCTTTGTAGCATTGTAGTTAATTAAACTTTTTTAAAAATACTACAAATATTTAATTAATTAGCAGTATTTCGAGCCGAATCGAGCCGAAACGAGCCGGAAACAAACCGATAAACATTTATTCTTATTGTTCGTGTTTGACTTAACTTAACGAACGAGTCAAGCACGAGCTTCTTAACAAACAGAACACGACCTTTTCCCGAGTTTTGACAGCTCTACCTGCAGTCCAACTTATTTGGCANATATTATTGTAAATGCTGAATCAATTTTTTAAGCATTTCTAATTAAAATTTTATGATGATTTCTTATACATTACTCTACCCTAATTATTTCTGTTTAGTTAAATGCTAAAAAATGTATATCTTAAGCCAATTATAATTATGATGGTAAGAATATAAAAATAATAATAAATAATAATAATAATAATCGTGTGGATCGATAAATAAACTAAATATGATGTACCAAATTATCAATGTTATGATTTATGGGACAAGATGATGTGTGCATATATTTTGATTAGTGTGAAATATATATAAAGTTTCATAAGTTTATGTTACTGTATTTATTTGATATTTCTTAAATTTAAGAAATTGATTCTAAGAAAATTGTTCCGGCGCAAATATGTATAATCAGTTTTATCAAACTATTCCTGCAGTTAGGGGTGTAAAAAAGTCGAACACAGGCAAACTCAAGCTCGTTTATATTTCGAGCTCAAAAAATGTGTTTGTGTTCGACTCATTTGCTTAGCGAGCCGAACACGAGCTGTTCACAAACAAAGAGTCGTTTTGACAACCCTAATCATGTTGTCATAAGATGTTAGGGATTGAGACAAGATTTAAAATATCATATGAAACTAATTTAAATTTTTATTCTATTTTCTTAATCAATATTTTAATTGATTATAAATCTTTGTAGCCTTGTAGTTAATTAAACTTTTTTAAAAATACTACAAATATTTAATTAATTAGTAGTATTTCGAGCCGAATCGAGCCGGAAACAAACCAATAAATATTTATTTTTATTGTTCGTGTTTGACTTGTTAACTTAGCGAACGAGTCAAACACGAGCTTCTTAACGAGCAGAACACGACCTTTTCCCGCGTTTTCACAGCTCTACCTGCAGTCCAACTTATTTGGCGTGTTTTATTGAACTGAGAAATCTTTAATAAAAAAATAAATCATCATGTACTTTTTAAGACATCCGCATTTGAATATTATTCAATATAAACATATAAATTATTTTTTATTTAAAATTATTCGAACTGAATTTTAAAATGATAAAAAATTATGACGATTATCTTTTAAAAATGATACAAACTTTGATGCATATATTAGACATCATAGGGTTATAAGTGTAAATACCAAACTTTTGTTGTTGCATAAGAAGCAAACTGAATTCCTCAACTTTCTTTGGTGAGGACCTCCGCCGACTATGGCAGAGGCACCATCATCGGAATCCTCGACACCGGCGTCGACATCAGCCACCCTTCTTTCAACGACACCGGCATGCCGCCACCGCCGCCGCCCCCCCAATGGCGAGGCGGCTGCGAATCCCTCAACTGCAACAACAAAATCATCGGCTACAAATCATTCATCAAAACCAGCAATCTAACACCGGCAGTCAACACCAGCACCAGCACCGAACACGGCACACATGTCGCCAGCATCGCCGCCGGCNACTGCAACAACAAAATCATCGGCTACAAATCATTCATCAAAACCAGCAATCTAACACCGGCAGTCAACACCACAACCAGCACCGAACACGGCACACATGTCGCCAGCATCGCCGCCGGAGTGTTCTTCGACGGCGCAGAAGTCCTCGGCAATGCTAAGGGGGTCTCCGCCGGCATGGCCCCCAAAGCTCATCTCGCCATCTACCAAGTCTGCTCCCAAGACGGCTGCAGTGATAGCGATGTGCTCGCCGGAATAGATCAGGCCATCTACGACCAAGTGGATCTGATTTCCATTTCGTTTGGATCCGATGAATCCAGGCCTTTTTACGAAGACAGTGTGGCCATCGGATCTTACTCGGCGCTGAGGCGCCGGATACTGACAGTAGCGGCCGCGGGGAATGGGGGGCCGGCGGTGGGGAAGGTGGCAAATGATGCGCCGTGGATTCTAACAGTTGGGGCGAGCACCACTGACCGGAGGATTACGGTGGCGGTGAAGCTCGGCGACGGAACACAGCTTGTGGGAGAGTCGGCTTACCAACCGAGCTCTTTCAATTCAACGGAAGCTTTGCCTCTTATATTCCCGGGATTCGAGATGCGAGGTGGCGGGGATAAGGGTTGCAGAAACGATTCATTCGACGGGGTTGATATTGTAGGGAAAATCGTGTTGTGTGAGACTGGGTTTGGTGCGGACAACATTGATAAAGGCAAGAATGTGAGAGATGCGGGTGGAGCCGCCATGATTGTGTTAAATCAGGAGGAAGAAGGAGAGACGACTTTATCAGAAGCTCACGTGCTTCCGGTAGCTCATTTGAGCTACTCGGCCGGGTGTTTGATGGTGTCATACTATAATTCTTCGACGAATTCGAATGCAAACCCTAAGGCGGCGTTCATGTACTCCGGAACGAGTTTTGGAGCTCCTTCCTCTCCCGCGGTGGCATCCTTTTCGTCGCGGGGGCCAAGCGCTAACAATGGAGGAATTCTGAAACCAGACATCATTGGGCCCGGAGTGAACATTTTAGGGGCGTGGCCGAGCAAGGTTGATCCGGATAATCCNGTCGCGGGGGCCAAGCGCTAACAATGGAGGAATTCTGAAACCAGACATCATTGGGCCCGGAGTGAACATTTTGGGGGCGTGGCCGAGGAAGGTTGGTCCGGATAATCTTATCCGAATTTCGTCTCCAGAATCGAACTTCAATTTTCAGAGCGGAACCTCCGTCGCTGCTCCCCATCTTTCCGGCATTGCCGCTCTTCTAAGGAGCGTTCATCCTCACTGGTCAGCATCGGCGATAAAATCAGCTATCATGACAACGGCAAGCACAGAAGATGCGGGAGGAGAACCGATCACCGATCAGCTCAACAACGACACGACGGCCAGCCGCTTCGCCATGGGAGCAGGACAAGTGAATCCAACAGAAGCCGATAACCCGGGGCTCCTGTATAACCTGCACGCACATCGCNAATCAGCTATCATGACAACGGCAAGCACAGAAGATGCGGGAGGAGAACCGATCACCGATCAGCTCAACAACGGCACGACGGCCAGCCGCTTCGCCATGGGAGCAGGTCAAGTGAATCCAACAGAAGCCGATAACCCCGGGCTCCTGTATAACCTGCACGCACATCGGTACAAACGTTATCTGTGCGGGCTGGGATACACCGACCGACAAGTGACGACGATCACGCAGCATCATTCGAGATGCTGGAGGTATCGCCATGAGGTGGGACCCGAGCAGCTGAACTACCCGTCGATATCAGTGGTGCTAGGTTCGCCGGCGACAAAGACGGTGAGCAGGTGGGTAAGGAATGTGGGAGAGCACAATGTGTCCTACAACGCGAGGATTAAGAGGCCGGAAGGGGTAAAGGTGGACGTTTTTCCTCCCAGGCTATACTTTCCCCGGCGATATGATACCCGGCGGTTTCAAGTTGTGTTTACAGCAGATAGAAGTAAGGTAGGGAGTGGGGGAGTAGCAGTGGGGCAGCTCTCCTGGGTTTCTAATGAGCATGTTGTGAGGAGCCCCATATCTGTAACTCTAACTTAGGCCTATATTAAGACATTTATATTGGGAAGAGACCATAAATCATTATAAAAAATGCAAAAGAAGCACAAGTTTGCAGTCATTTTAGCAATAGAGAGATGCTGATTTCTAAAATTACATTACAATACAATCCCATAAGTTACAGAGAAAGTTATGACACAAATAATGTAAAAAAAGCATACAGGCACATCTTCGATTCACACTGAATATTTGCATGGACTACTCCGAAGAGGAGAATACCTAAGAATTCGGCTTTGTATATCGCTGCTCATCTGTTTTACGCTAATGAGCTCAAAATGCGGCCCAACCTGATGCTGTACTCGTTGGATGCGCAGCTTTATTTGTAGAAGGCAGGTTTCTCTGCAAGTCAACAATTCATTAACAGAAATTATCATATGGAAAAGCGTTGAGGAGGTATTGGTGTTTCAGTATGTAGATTATGATTGAGAAAATTAAGGGGCGTTCATGCATACACTCCAATTCCTATGTATTTACATACCTAAATTTTTACTTCTTACATTCATACCACCCAAATCTTCCATATCACATAAAAAATATCACTTGAAAAGTGCAATACATCTTTTCATGCATAGGTAAGGTGGCATGTAAAAGTTTTTGGTGTTAGAGATGTAAATACATAGGAATTGGGTGGTATGTATGCAAATCTTCCATATCACATAAAAAATATCACTTGAAAAGTGCAATACATCTTTTCATGCATAGGTAAGGTGGCATGTAAAAGTTTTTGGTGTTAGAGATGTAAATACATAGGAATTGGGTGGTATGTATGTAAATCTCCTGAAAATTAAAATCAAAACAAACTAACCATTATGGTCTAAACATATGAAGGAAAGCGAAGCCGCATAATTAACTGGTTTTAGTACCCTAATCCTCAGTTTATACAAGTCGATGAGCTTCAAATTCTGACAGTAAAACTTCAGGAAAGAAACAGAGCAAACCCTAAAGTTGACCACAAGTCTCATTCAAGTTTCTAGCAACTGAAGATACGCATTGAAATTTATGATGGTCGACTTATCCTCTAAAATGGCAGATTGTCGGTCCTCATGGAAAGGGGTGTTAATGAAATAAGCTACACTGGATAACAAGTGTCGTAGGCTCATATAGAAAGGACGATGACCTGTGAAGCTTTCTGAAGTTCTATATGGCCCTAATTAAGGCTTTTTTTTTTTTAATTTGTAATTTTCATGTAGGTCGGACAGACTTATACTAGAATTAATTCCATTATCAATAAAATTCACATTTTGCAGGAAAAAAAAATGCAAGTCATGTGTTAATATATAAAAGCTTGATAGTTCTTTTTAGTGAGTCTTTGTGTCTGCAACATTATAGTTGGATAAATAAATTTTTAAAAATATTTCAAAAATGTTCATAGTCTATGCATGCAAACAGGGATGAATCTTAAAGCCTTCAGAACTTTCATATGTTATTTGCTCTGTAAAGAGGACTAGGCCTCCTTTTGTGTGAAGGTAGGAGAGAAGAAAGGCCTTTTAATAAGGAGAACACGTCATTATTTTCTCCTACATACACAAGGGATGGCACCGGCAACTGGAAAGCAGCACCAACCAATGCCATCGGGCTATTTCTTCATCAAAATCCTTGAAAATAATTCGCTCAAAATCAATTTGGTTCAACTTGAAATCAACAGAAAAATATATGTATATATTAGCAAATAATGTTAACGCATAAAAATACTGACAGCAAACTTATAGGCATAAGCACGAGTAGGAATTACACGCGCGTGCGGAGACGGAAAAAGAGAGTTCAGAAANTAGCAAATAATGTTAACGCATAAAAATACTGACAGCAAACTTATAGGCATAAGCACGAGTAGGAATTACACGTGCGTGCGGAGACGGAAAAAGAGAGTTGAGAAAGTGCAGACACAAAATTATTGACAAATGAATGTATTCCAGGAAAAAAAGAGCAGAGACATATTTATTTATATTTAGTAGTTTTGTAAAGTTATAGACAACATATGTGGATGGTGTGAGCATATAAATCATGAATGCATATTCTATGTGCATGCATAAAAATGCATAAAAGAATCGATCTGAAATTCAAGGCATACATGTAAAATGAACATTCTTGGTTTGAGCGTTGACAAGTAGATGTATTCACATAAAAATTGTATACAAACATATTTATTTATTTATTTATTTATTTATATTTAATAGTCAGGAAATTATACATAAGTGGAAGGCATGCACGCATGAACCATTCAGGTGCATTATATGTGTGTATTCATTTATGTATGTCAATAAAAGATCACTTTTAAAGTCGGAACATAAATTTAAAACTAGCAGTCTTGGTTTGAGTGCACTACAGAGTCGAATCAAATCGATTATTTTAAGTTGGTTTGATGTATTTATTTGAGCTGATATTAAAATTTCATTCCAAGTTGTCTTTGACTTGCTTGAATTGACATTTTATTACCCCTAGCTCTACAACATCTCCAAATCGCTCATTCCAATTATATCTGAAAGGCTAGTCTCGTTCTAATTAAGGTAACCAACGCATATGTGCATGCAAACATATATTTAAAAAACTGAAAAAATGATAAAATAAAATTACGNTCTCGTTCTAATTAAGGTAACCAACGCATATGTGCATGCAAACATATATTTAAAAAACTGAAAAAATGATAATATAAAAATAAGAAAAAAAATTTGCACCTCCAACTGAGAAAGATCAGATAAAGGATCTGCAGAGCTAGTGGTTGATTCATTGGCCACGAGTGCACCGCTTCCGGAATGCATCCTAGACACCGCTGGATCATTAGGAGGAGGAGGCAGAGGTGACCTCAGCTTTGCACCTCCAGATGGTGGCGGCACAAGAAGTGCCCCAGATTTTTTTGTGCTAGAGGCTCCTCCAGACATGCCAGCAGCTGAAAGCATGCCGGTGCCGCTAGAAGGTTTGCTCTTCACATTTATCCGAATAGTTTCGCCTTCCTAAAAATGATCAGAAAGAATAAAAAAAAGCTTAAGCTGAGTAAATAATGATGAATGAAGTCTAAAACCAGTGTCACACGCGCAGGCACACACACAACATTAGGACTTTATAATAGCTGGCACAACAGAAAGTTAATAAAAAAAACTTGTGCTTNAGAAAGAATAAAAAAAAGCTTAAGCTGAGTAAATAATGATGAATGAAGTCTAAAACCAGTGTCACACGCGCACGCACACACACAACATTAGGACTTTAAAATAGCTGGCACAAGAGAAAGTTAATAAAAAAAAACTGGTCCTTTACAAACATAAATAAGTGATATCCCAATCAGCTCAAGATAACACTCCAGAACTTCCATTACGCTCACTCCCAATGCCAACTTTCTATTTCTTTAAAACCTTAAAACTAATACTACAAAAAAAATAAAAATAAAATGCTGAATAGAAGAATCAGCTCATGTCCCACATTAACAATAGTTTGAAGAAGACTGAACAACGACTGCTCAGATAATATAGGGAAAAAGCAGCATCAAAAACAATATGGTTAAAAAATAACCATGTAACATAATCTTCTATCCAGAAGTAGGAAAGGNAAAGCATGCCGGTGCCGCTAGAAGGTTTGCTCTTCACATTTATCCGAATAGTCTCGCCTTCCTAAAAATGATCAGAAAGAATAAAAAAAAAAGCTTAAGCTGAGTAAATAATGATGAATGAAGTCTAAAACCACTGTCACACGCGCACGAACACACACAACATTAGGACTTTAAAATAGCTGGCACAAGAAAGTTAATAAAAAAAACTGGTCCTCTACAAACATAAATAAGTGATATCCCAATCAGCTCAAGATAACACTCCAGAACTTCAATTACGCTCACTCCGAATGCCAACTTTCTATTTTTTTTAAAACCTTAAAACTAGCACTACAAAAAAATAAAAATAAAACGCTGAATAGAAGAATCAGCTCATGTCCGACATTAACAATAGTTTGAAGAAGACTGAACAACGACTGCTCAGATAATATAGGGAAAAATCAGCATCAAGAACAATATGGTTAAAAGATAACCATGTAACATATTCTTCTATCCAGAAGTAGGAAAGGAGTGTTTGGAAGTTATGAAACAAGGGTACATCGAAACGGATGTCAGCAACTTCAGGCCTTTGGATACTCCAGCAATTGTGTGTGTGCGTTCGAACGCGCATGTCCATATATATATATATATATACATATATACATACATTGTTTGAACAAGCCAGGTCATATATCAAGTTTAAATTCAAAGTAGTTGTCTGCATACACATAGGGTCATGGGAGATATCCCCACGCACATACATAATTCAGCATATCCCTATATAGTTTAACAAACTTTCTAATTCTCAGTGCCATCTCATATTTGGATCAACACTAAGTTTCTAATATTGTTCATGCTTCATAGCATGAAATAATCTTTTCTTAAATGAAAAAAAACACAATTCTTAACATCAATAACCTTAGGCATCAATGCTCATTTAAACATTAAAAATTTCCACGACACCATCTCATGTTCTTTTTTATCAACACAATGTTCTTAATCATCTTCATGTTCATAGTACAAAATTACTATTTCTTAAGTGAAACCTATCAGGATTCTTGGAATCAATAACCTCAGGCATTGAACTAATTCTAAACAAAAATGTACATCCAAAAATTTTCTCAATATTCCAAGGAATCAATGATTTCTTTTTTTAGGTGACTTTGAAATACATAAAGGAAACTAGTCCTCACAAAAATCTATCGAACTTTTATGCATCTTAATATGCTATATATAAAAATATTGATTCTAATCTCTATGTAAAGAGTTTGATCATGTTGGAACACACAAATTTTATCAAAGCAAGCACGGTATACAATCCAAAATCAAGAATCTCAAAGCACATAAAACGGACAGATTGATTTTAAAAATTATATGAAGTAATAAACTAAGGGAACGTTNTATATATATATATATATATTTATATATATACATACATTGTTTGAACGAGCCAGGTCATATATCAAGTTTAAATTCAAAGTAGTTGTCTGCATACATATAGGGTCATGGGAGATATCCCCACGCACATACATAATTCAGCATATCCCTATTATAGTTTAACAAACTTTCTAATTCTCAGTGTCATCTCATATTTGGATCAGCACTAAGTTTCTAATGTTGTTCATGCTTCATAGCATGAAATAATCTTTTCTTAAATGACAAAAAACACAATTCTTAACATCAATAACCTTAGGCATCAATGCTCATTTAAACATTAAAAATTTCCACGACACCATCTCATGTTCTTTTTTATCAACACAATGTTCTTAATCATCTTCATGTTCATAGTACAAAATTACTATTTCTTAAGTGAAACCTATCAGGATTCTTGGAATCAATAACCTCAGGCATTGAACTAATTCTAAACAAAAATGTACAANCCTATCAGGATTCTTGGAATCAATAACCTCAGGCATTGAACTAATTCTAAACAAAAATGTACATCCAAAAATCTTCTCAATATTCCAAGGAATCAATGATTACTTTTTTTAGGTGACTTTGAAATACATAAAGGAAACTAGTCCACACAAAAATCTATCGAACTTTTATGCATTTAATATGCTATATATAAAATATTGATTCTAATCTCTATGTAAAGAGTTTGATCATGTTGGAACACACAAATTTTATCAAAGCAAGCATGATATACAATCCAAAATCAAAAATCTCAAAGCACATAAACGGACAGATCGATTTTAAAAATTATATGAAGGAATAAACTAACTCCAAATTTTATAAATTTATAGTCAAAATGACTGTCACTGCAACAATTCCAATGAAAAAAAATTCATTGGATTATAAGTATTTATGGTCCTGGCAACAAACTTTAAAAATTATTTGAATGGATAAGCTGACCTCAAATTCTACAAGTTTGTAGGGTAAACGATTGCCTTGTCGCGACAATTCCAGCNATAAGTATTTATGGTCCTGGCAACAAACTTTAAAAATTATTTGAATGGATAAGCTGACCTCAAATTCTACAACTTTGTAGCGTAAATGATTGCCTTGTCGCGACAATTCCAGTGGCACAAAAACATTTGATTTCATGCATATTTTGCCCCTTATAAACTAGAATGGCCCAAACCAGACCACCCCAAACTTGTTCATAGGCTCAAATGAGTCCCTTCTTCGTCTATGGTCATGTAAATCAAGCAACCAATGGGAAGACAAGGATTGCCCACCATTTTGCTCGATCTCTTAACCTCCGATACCACTTTNATTTCATGCATATTTTGCCCCTTATAAACTAGAATGGCCCAAACCAGACCACCCCAAACTTGTTCATAGGCTGAAATGAGTCCCTTCCCTTCTTCGTCTATGGTCATGTAAATCAAGCAACAAATGGGAAGACAAGGATTGCCCACCATTTTGCTCGATCTCTTAACCTCCGATACCACTTCNATGTAAATCAAGCAACCAATGGGAAGACAAGGATTGCCCACCATTTTGCTCGATCTCTTAACCTCCGATACCCACTTTGAGAAACACTCCTTCAACATCATATCATATCAAAAGTTATTGGAGTTCATGCACTTTGACCTCTTAGATCTAAACTTCTATAAGCTCTTCATCTTTTACAAATATAAAATTCATAAATCGTTTGCAACATTGGAGTGCATTCACAGAATTGAGGCAAGTCCTACAATTATAACATTTTAACGCAAAAATGTTCCATAATTTTTTAACGCAAAAAAAAAGCTTATTATCAAAAGTTATTGGAGTTCATAAATCTTTTACAAATATAACATTTTAACGCAAAAAAAAAGCTTATTATCAATTTTCCATTAGACCTAAAATTAAAAAATAACTTCTTATAAAGATTATTGAGGCCTCTACAGAGCTATAATCCATTAGTTACTTGTAACATGGGATTACCCTTGATAAAAACAATTTGACACAAATTAACAACCTATCATCGCCCTTCNATCCATTAATTACTTGTAACATGGGATTACCCTTGATACAAACAATTTGACACAAATTAACAACCTATCATCGCCGTTTTCTAAGGATCCTAAATTTCATCTATGAACATTCTTTAAATTATTATAAGCTATTTAATAACATGGGATTACCCTTGATACAAACAATTTGACACAAATTAACAACCTATCATCGCCCTTCTCTAAGGATCCTAAATTTCATCTATGAACATTCTTTAAATTATTATGATCTATTTAATCGCCATAATTTTGATCAATCAATTCAATTAGACCTGGTTCATCAAGAGCTTCAAAACAATATATTGTGCTCATTGTCCAAGGGCATCTCGAAAAAGGCCATTATTAAGCAACTGCCAATAGACATATATAATTTCAAGGCTCTAAACACCNATTTAATCGCCATAATTTTGATCAATCAATTCAATTAGACCTGGTTCATCAAGAGCTTTAAAACAATATATTGTGCTCATTGTCCAAGGGCATCTCGAAAAAGGCCATTATTAAGCAACTGCCAATAGACATATATAATTTCAAGGCTCTAAACACCAATTGATGTGCAATAGATTTGTCTCTTTTTTTCTCTTAATCAACCCCCTTTTCCACCTCAAGCTTGTCTGAACCCTTCTTTCTAGGAAGATCATCTCCACCGCCGCTAATTATCAAATGACCATGGTAATGTTCTACCTGATATGCAGCACCATGAACACCAATACCAACCCTTCACCACCATTGCAGGAAACAAACATAGCTTATGTCATTTATATTGCCAATGCATTAGATTATACTTTTTAATATGAATGAGAACTTCTTTCAAAGTTAGAACATTAAACTCTATCTACTATTATGATATTCCAACAAGTAAGAATTTGGAGAACAAACATTCTGCCCTTTGTTGATTTGTGAATGCAAACAGCCCCCCTCTCGCCCAATGGAGAACAAGTACGNATCAACCCCCTTTTCCACCTCAAGCTTGTCTGAACCCTTCTTTCTAGGAAGATCATCTCCACCGCCGCTAATCATCAAATGACCATGGTAATGTTCTACCTGATATGCAGCAACATGAACACCAATACCAACCCCTCACCACCATTGCAGGAAACAAACATAGCTTATGTCATTTATATTGTATTGACACGTCCAAATTCAATGAATGGCAACTTTCTATAGTCCATAATTGAAACCAATGGAATCTATCAACTGAATTAGGACCCATACTTTTCCCTTTCTAGATTTCCCTAAGAAAAAGTTTATATTGCCAATGCATTAGATTATACTTTTTAATATGTATGAGAACTTCTTTCAAAGTTAGAACATTAAACTCTATCTACTATTATGATATTCCAACAAGCAAGAATTTGGGGAACAAATATTCTGCCTTCTGGCTCTTATTCCAATTCTCATCACTCAAGAAACACCTAGTCGGACTAGAGGCGTCGTATCTAAATTCTAGGCATTCCCAATCACTCACAAAGTTCAAGTCCAACAAAGTTTCACCCATTTTTGTGTGGGATTACAAAACTATGTTGAGTTGACATGCCTTCTGGCTGATCTATTCATCAGGAATGAGAAAATTATTAAAAACTCCCACATCTTTGGCCTTCACTAAAGCAAGAGAGAGTCCCTCAAAAAATAATTTTAGTGGTTTCCACCATCACCCGTCAAATTTCAAAGGAGTTGATCCCAAGTTGTTGCGAGAGGTTTTTCCCAGAGGACTCCTACTTGACCTCCATTTTGCAATGATAAGTGAAAAAGTTTACTCCTACCTTGATCTCCTCCATCACATCAAGGCACAACAAATTATCGATGAAGCCGCCAGTGACCACAAAAAATAGTGGAATGAGCTCAATAGAAAGAGTCGCACTAGAAATGATGTAGGTGTAATTATAAATAAAAATTTAAAAGATAATGTTATAAATGTTAATAGAATTGGTGGAAATTATAGCCCTTCAAATTATTGTTGATAACAAGATTTTTAATATCATAAATGTTTATGTTGCTCATGTAGGTTTAGATATCGATTCTAAATATAAATTCTGCAATGACCTAGAAGACTTAATACAAATGATATCTCTTAAAGAAAAAATTTTCAATGTAAGAAATTTAAACAGACAAGTCAGTAGAGTGGTTGAAGGTTTTAGAAATATTCATGATGGCTACGGTTTTGGTGTGATTAAAGAAAAAGGTAAAGTCATATTCGATTTTGCTTTAGCATATGATTTTGTTATTGCTCATACTTTATTTAAGAAAAGATATGAGCATATTATTAGTTATAAAAATGGATATAATAAAACACAAATTGATTATTTTCTTATGAGAAGAAGTGATCATCGATAATGTAAATATTGTAAAGTCATTCCAAGTAAGAATTGAAGTACTCAACATCGATTATTAATTCTAGATTTTAAGATGAAGAGTTGTAAAATAAAAAATACTATGAATCATTATTGCAAAATTAGACTGGGGCAATTATTTTTCTAAGTAAAATTCAATATTTCAAGATTTGGGATATTCATGAAGAAACAAATTTTATGTGGGATAAAGTAACAAACAGTATTAAACAAGTTACGAAAGATCTATTTGGAGAATCAAAAGAAAAATTTTTTAAAAATAAAAATAGTTGGTGGTGAAATAATAATGTGCAAGAAAACATAAAATATAAAATGTAATGTTATGAAAATTGATTTAAATATAAAAGCTTAGAGAACTGAAAAAAATATAAAATAACCCATAGGAAGTTTAACAAGATGCTAAAAATTCTGCTTTTAATGATCTTTATAATAGATTAGATACTAAAGAGAGTGAAAATATATGTATAAACTAGTCAAACAAAGAGAAAAGAAAAGTAAATATTTAACCCAAGTGTACTAAAGTTAAAAAATAAAAGGTGACCTTCATGGAAAAAATATTCAACATAGGTTGGTTAGTTCTTTTGATAAACATTTTAAT
>JXCR01140273.1:2124-13033 GCA_002079205.1 Phalaenopsis hybrid cultivar | reverse complement strand
GGCGTAGAATTGGAGATTTTAGAGTGACTGACTAAAATCCTCAATTTGGTCATATCGTTTGGGTGTTGAAGTGTATATGTTAGCCCTCATGCAAGGGGAACGTGGGAGCTCCGAAGTGAGAGCCGGTATCCTCCCAGCCTAACCGCAGATCCAGTAAACAAGCATAGGATTAGTCAATGTTCTTTATGCCTTGACCAAAGGGTAAAGAATAAGTATGCTTCTATTTGGCACAATATAATTTGAACTGATTCACTTTATCCATTCATTATAATTTCTTGACAAGGAGAATAAAGTTTTCTTTTATATTGAATATCATATTTAAACCTTCACAGTATAATTAGTTATTTAAGAGTTATTAAAATTACATATTTATTTCAATTGCTTATTAGTGATAGGTATAATTAGTTATTTAAGAGTTATTAAAATTACATATTTATTTCAATTGCCTATTAGTGACTCATAAGCGACAAGGAGAAGGATGCTTTCTTATATATTGAATATCACATTAAAAACCTTATCAGTATAATGTGAGTTATTTAAATAGTTATTAAAATTACATATTTATTTCAATTACCTATTAGTGACAGATAAGCAAATTGAACCTCGTTGTTGCGATTAAAGTATTACTTGTCTAAAATCTTAGTTCGTAGTTCTAAACTACTCCCTATGGGATCGATATCTAGGACTCCATTAGAGCCTTATATTACTTGAGCGATACGTATACTTGCGTTGATAAGTGTTAATTTACAATTATTGAATATTTATTACGTCCATATTTATCTTATATTTTTAAGCATATATAAAGTTACGGTCAAGTTTTTGGTACCGTTGTCGGGGAGTGAGTGAGTAAAATCACAATTAGAGTAACGGACAAATTAGGATTATTAGAAAATTTTTACTTAAATCGCAACTTATTTTATGTTTAGTTAATTATATTACTGTGTACTGATTTCAAATTGTATGCGAAAATTTAGACCTGAAAATCTTATACCATACGATTCGAAATTAGAACGCACAGTTAGAAAGATTAAAAGATTGAGAAGAAAACCTAAAAATTCTGATACAATGGAGAACAACATGAACAATCAAGGAATAGAGAATGAGAACCAACCTAGTCCCCTACGAGATTATGCAAATCCTACACCACATGAAATTCACTTATCTATCCAAAATCCTGATGTAGTTGCTAATCCATTTGAGCTTAAACCTGTTATTATCCAAATGACACAAAACAATCATTTCGGAGGTACAAAATGAAGATCCTAACTTACACCTCGCTAGTTTTTTAGAACTGTGTGCTACTTTTAAATATGATAGGGTCTTAAACGATGTTGTTAGATTTAGACTTTTTCATTTTTCACTGAGGGATAAGGCTAACATGTGGTTAAATTTGTTAGCACCATAATCTATTAGAACTTGAGGAGAACTTTCACAGAAATTTCTATCCAAATATTTCCCTCCATCCAAAACTGCTAAACTTATAAATGACACAACATCGTTCTGTCAGATTGATGGAGAGTCAATATGCGAAGCTTGGGAGAGATTTAAGATAACATCATTTTGTCAGATTGATGGAGAGTCAATATATGAAGCTTGGGAGAGATTTAAATATACATCGTTCTGTCAGATTGATGGAGAGTTAATATATGAAGCTTAGGAGAGATTTAAAGATCTTCTTAAATGCCCTCATCATTCGTTACCAGACTGGTTAATAATTCAAACCTTTTATAATGGATTAGTGATTAGATTGATGGAGAGTCAATATATGAAGCTTGAGAGAGATTTAAAGATCTTCTTAGGAAATATGTCAAATTGATGGAGAGTCAATATATGAAGCTTGGGAGAGATTTAAAGATCTTATTAGGAAATGTTCTCATCATTCGTTACCAGATTGGTTGATAATTCAAACTTTTTATAATGGATTAGTGGGATCTATTAGATCGATTAAAGATGCTGCGGCTGGTGGTTTGTTAATGTCAAAACCTTTTGAAGAGGGTTATTCGTTAATAGAAGAGATGGCTACCAACAATTTTTAATGGCCCNTTATTCTCCAACACCTCCTAAGATGGAAGAGAATTCATCTGGGCAATTTGTGGATGTTCAACCTTCATATGAAACTTTAAGTGTTATTAATAGACCCCAACAACCCTTATTCNGATTATAGATGTTGCGGTTGGTGGTTCTTTAATGTCAAAACCTTTTGATGAGGCTTATTCATTAATAAAAGAGATGATTACCAACAATTTTTTAATGGCCNGGATGAATTATTCTTCAACACCTCCTATGATGGAAGAAAATTCATCTGGGAAATTTGTGGATGTTTAGNAACATGGGTCAACAATTGCAGAATCAAGGAAATCAATTACAAATTCAAGGAAATCAATTGCAAAATCAAGGATNGGCAAACAACCCAGTGAACCCATTAGGAAATTCATCCAACCAAGGAAATGTTAACTATAGACCTTCTTATCACCCAGGATTTAACAGTAACACTAAAGTTAAGGAGAAGAAGTTGTCTATGGAAGAGTTGATATTAAACATGGGTCAACAATTGCAGAATCAAGGAAATCAATTACAAATTCAAGGAAATCAATTGCAAAATCAAGGATCTGCTATTAAGAATATTGAAAATCAATTAGGGCATATTGCTACTGTGCTTAGTAACCGAACATTAGGAACTTTTCCTAGTACTGTGGAACCAAATCCTAAAGATCAAAGAAAATAACAAATCAAAGCGATACAATTACGAAGTAGAAAAGAATTGGAGACAAGAGTGCAAAAAGAAACAGAAATTGAAAAAAGTGGAAAAGAATTGGAGATAAGAGTGCAAAAAGAAACAGAAACTGAAAAAGAGAAAGTGGATTTAAAATCAAAGCGATACAATTACGAAGTGGAAAAGAATTGGAAACAAGGGTGCAAAAAGAAACGGAAACTGAAAAAGAGAAAGTGGATATCATAAAGAAAAGGATCATGAGTACCCAGATTTAGAGTATCCATTTACACCAATGAAAATTACTAGGAGAAACCTCCACCACCGTTTCCTCAAAGATTGAAGCACACAAACAGAATAAACAATTTTCCAAATTTTTAGAAATTCTTAAGAAGTTGATGGTAAATATTCCCTTTGTAGAAGCTTTAGAGTAGATGCCCAATTATGTAAAATTTATGAAAGATATTATGAACAAGAAAATGAAGTTCACGGATAACAAAATGGTTGCACTTAGCGAAGAGTGTAGTGCAATTATTCATAAAAAGCTTCCTGAAAAATTAAAAGACCCTGACAATTTCAGTATACCATGTGTTGTTGGTGAAAATTTTTTTGGAAGAGCTTTATGTGATTTGGGAGCCAGCATTAATCTTATGCCTTTATCAATTTTCAAAAGATTAGGATTAAAAGAAGTCTCACCTACTTCTATAACTCTACAGTTAAGGGATCGTTCAATTACATAANATATCCTAAGGGAGTTATAGAAGATGTGTTAGTAAAAGTGGATAAATTTATCTTTCCTATGGATTTCATTGTTTTAGATATGGAGGAAAATAAAGAAATATCTATCATTTTAGAGAGACCATTTTTAGCTACTGAAAATGCTATGATAGATGTTTAAAAAGGAGAATTAACGATGAGAGTTAATGATCAAGAAGTGACTTTTAACATTGCGAAATCTATGAAATACCCTGCTGTCGAAATAGATAATGAATATTTTAGCATGGAAATTACNAGTGACTTTTAACATTGCGAAATCTATGAAATACCCTGCTGTTGAAAGAGATAATGAATGTTTTCACATGAAGATTAGTGAACATCTATTCAAAGAACATTTCAAAGAACAATTTGAAGAGAAAGAACTATTTGAAGAGAGTGACAAAATTATTCTGGATGAATTAGAAAATGAAGAATTAGATTATGTTCAGGAAAGATTTGAGATGTTGGATATTACTGAAAATGCTGATAAAAATCTATTTTCATCAATTATAAAATCACCTANAAATTACTGAACATCTATTGAAAGAACATTTTAAAGAACATTTTGAAGAGAAAGAACAATTTGAAGAGAATGCTGAAATTA
Source organism: Phalaenopsis hybrid cultivar (assembly GCA_002079205.1). NCBI lineage: Eukaryota > Viridiplantae > Streptophyta > Magnoliopsida > Asparagales > Orchidaceae > Phalaenopsis > Phalaenopsis hybrid cultivar. The sequence goes on along the minus strand of JXCR01140273.1, from coordinate 8,963 downwards.
AAATAGACGAATTAGAAAATGAAGAATTAGTTTATGTTCAGGAAAGAGTTGAGATGTTGGATATTATAAAAAATGTCGATAAAAATCTATTTCCATCAATTATAAAACCACCTGAACTTGAGATGAAAGTATTGCCTAGCCTCTTGAAGTATGTGCTGATAAGAATCTAGTTCCGTCAATTAGAAAACCACCTGAACTTGAGTTGAAAATATTGCCTAGACACTTGAAGTATGTGTTTTTGGGAAACTCATAAAAACACCTGAACTTGAGTTGAAAATATTGCCTAACCACTTGAAGTATGTGTTTCTGGGAGACTCGTCTACATTACCTGTTATTATATCTTCAGAATTAAATGATCTGTAAGAGCAAAGACTGTTAGATATATTGAAAAGATATAAGAAAGCTTTTGGTTGGACCATAGCTGATATTAAGGGAATCAGTACTTGAATATGTATACACAGAATTATATTAGATGAACAACATAAACTAAGAGTTGATTTACAATCGATGATGAAAGAAGTAGTTAAGAAGGAAATTTTGAAATGTNTCACCTAAACTTGAGTTGAAAGTATTTCCTAGCCACTTGAAGTATGTGTTTTTAGGAGACTCATCTACATTACCAGTTATGATATCTTCAGAATTAAATGATTTACAAGAGCAAAGACTGTTAGATACATTGAAAAGACATAAGAAGTTTTTAGTTGGACCTTAGTTGATATTAAGGGAATTAGTCCTTCAATTTGTATTCACAGAATTATATTATNTATTTCAGATAGTGCGTGGGTAAGTCCTATTCATTGTGTTCCTAAGAAAGGAGGAGTGACTGTTGAAATAAATGAAAATAATAAATTAATACCTATCAGACAAGTTACTGTGGNACATTGGAATTATATATCCTATTTCAGATAGTGCGTGGGTAAGTCCAATTCATTATATTCCTAAGAAAGGAGTGAATGTTGAAACAAAAGAAAATAATGAATTAATACATATCAGACAAGTTATTGGGTGGCGTATTTGCATTGATTATATAAAATTAAACACTGCCACCAGGAAAGATCACTTCCCTTTACCCTTTTTAGACCAAATAGTTGATGGATATACCGATTACCATCAAATTCATATTGCTCCTGAGGATCAAGAAAAGACAACATTTACTACTTTTTTGGAATTTTTACTTTTCAAAGAATGCTTTTTNAAATAAAACACTGCCACCAGGAAAGATCACTTCCCTTTACCCTTTTTAGATCAAATAGTGGATAGACTTTCTCGGCATAAATACTTTTATTTTTTATATGAATATAACAGTTACCATCAAATTCTTATTGCTCTTGAGGATCAAAAAAAGACAACATTTTCTAGTCCTTTTGGAACTTTTTCTTTTCGAAGAATGCCTTTCGGATTATGTAATGCACCTGCAACATTCCAGAGATGTATGATGTCCATATTTAGTAAGTTAATTAATGATGGATTGGAAGTATTTATGGATGATTTCTCTGTATTTGGACATCATTTGACGCATGCTTAAATTATCTTGAAAAATTTTTAGAGTTATGCGAAAGAATTAATTTGGTTCTAAATTGGGAGAAATGTCAATTTATGATTGTAGGAGGAATTGTGTTAGGGTATAAAATTTCGGAAAATGACATGGAAGCAGACCCTGCAAAAATTTAAGTTATATCTAAACTAACACCTTCTACTAATGTAAGAGAAGTTAGAAGATTTCTTGGACATGTTGGATTTTACATGTGTTTTATTAAAAATTTTTCAAAAATTACCAAACCTCTATGCCAACATTTAGAAAAGGACAAGAAATTTGAATTTACTGAAAACTGTTTAAATGCCTTTGAGTTATTAAAAGAAAAACTAATCAATAGAAAAGGACAAGAAATTTGAATTTACTGAAAACTGTTTAAATGCCTTTGAGTTATTAAAGGAAAAACNTTAAAAGCTGGATTTTATTGGCCTACTATCTTTAGAGATGTTTATAAATATATAAAAACTTGTGATCGATGTCAACGAGTAGGCAATATATCTAGAAGAAATGAAATGCCTCTAAATTTCATGTTGGAAGTTGAGAACTTTGATGTTTGGGGATTAGATTTTATGAGACCATTTATTCCTTCATTTGGAAACATATATAATAATTGTAGTAGACTGCGTTTCTAAGTGGATTGAAGCACAAGCTTTACCTCATTGTGACGTTAAAAGTGTTTCAAGATTTTTAATGAAAAATATTTTCACTTGATGCAAAATTCCTAGAATGATTATCACTGACGGAGGATCCCACTTTAGGAATAAATACATTTAGAGATTAGCAAAAAAATTTAATATTATTCATCAAATCTCTACTGCCTAGCATCCTTAAACCAGTGGGTTAGCTGAAATTTCTAATAGAGAGATTAAATAAATACTTGAAAAAACTGTAAACCCTAGTAGAATAGATTGGTCCACTAGACTGGATACTGCAATATGGGCTTACAGGATTGCTTATAAAACTCTTTTTGGAATGACTCCTTAGAGACTGATTTTTGGTAAGACTTGTCACTTATCAGTAGAATTGGAGCATAAAGCATATTGGGCGATTAAAAAATTCAATTGTAATTTGAAAGATGTTGGTAAGAAGAGATTGTCACAATTAAATGAATTGGAAGAATTAAGAAATGAGTCTTATGATAACGACAGAATTTATAAGGAAAAATTAAAATTATTACATGATTGGAAGATTAACTAAAAGAACTTTAAACCAGGATAAGAAGTTTTGCTTTACAACACTAGGCTAAAATTATTTCCTAGGAAATCGAAGTCTCGTTGGTTAGGACCCTTTACTGTGACTCAAGTTTATACTTACGGAGCTGTTGAAATTGAAGATCAGAAGATGGGAAATAGATTTAAAGTAAATGGACACAGATTAAAACCATATTTTGAGGGTAAAAGACCAAATTTTAAAGAGGTTTTAATGATCGGTCAACCTGAATGACACTTGAATAGGTCAAGCTGACGACGTTAAACCAAGCACTTTATGGGAGGAAACCCATATTTATCTTTACTTTTATCACGATTATAGTAGTTTTTATTTGAAATTATCATTATTTTGTTGTTGTATTAAGCTCTACTACTCTTATTTACCATTGAAATATCTTAAAATTGGATCCATGAAGAAAGTTTATAAGTGCGGAAGCACAGCGAAGCTTTAACAAGTTGCTGACGAAGAAAAGATTAATCTAGGAATGAGGATTCGTAAATCACGGATTGAATAATCCTATGAGGGATATTGAAGAAATGATAGTGCGGCAAAGATGTGAAGTGCTGTGCTACACTAGGGCCGCCTTGGTAGTTCCAGTGGTGAAAGAACTTTATGCAAATTTACATGGAATCAACCAAGGTGTTGTTTATGTGCAAGGAAGATGGATCACTTTCACTCATACACTGATCAACAAATTATAAATGATAAAGAATGTTCTTGTTTGCCACTATTCCAATTTTGTCCCAACGAAAAACCAAATGAATGAGATTTACCAATTTTTAACAGACGAAACTGACGACTGAGAAACAAGAGAAAACAGATATGTTAGTTTTTCTGCGACACTCCTAAATCTCGTTTTTAAACATTGGCACTTTTTCATTTCTGCAAAACTGTAACCAACAATGAAGATTGGTAAAGTTTCTAAAGAAAGTGTCATTTTGAATTGTTGTATCCAAAGAGGACTGTCGATCGACATTGGATGAACAATTGTGAAGTCGGTTTTGGGCCTGATTATTCATGGATCAATTTATGGGCTTGGACACCCCTCCAAAATTTTCTCACTTTGCAGTCAGTTCCAAGTGTCCTATGAAAATTAGGAAACAGTACTGCTACCTTGGAAGCCTTTGAATCCAATTGAGAGATTCTCAATTTTTTAGAATGAAAATGATATGACAATTATAGTAGATCAAGCATCTCAGAATTCACTTCCAGTTCAACCCTTATTCCATGATAAGTCTCTGGTGATCCTGCGCCGAATCAAGAAATTAGAATAGGAGGTACAAATTGTCATGAATGCGATTAATAATATCTTCAATTTCTTCGATCATTTAGACTGGAGGATGAAGGAACATTTTGTGTTGTGAAAGTTTATATGTGCTAAGTACATCATTTTGTCACTTAAAATTATGTCTATAATGATTGAAAAGATGTCGTTAAGGCTTGGAATTGATCAAAATCAAGAAAATTCAGAATTTCAACAAAATCAATAGATCCCGCCGACGGCTCCCTCGACGTCACCGACGGTGGATATTTCCCGAGACGCAGATTCAAAATTCCAATAGAGCATGCCGAAGGCGCCATTGACCCCACCGACGGTGAGCTCACAAAAAAACACCTTTATCAATGATTTTGACCAGTAAACTGCCACTATTCATCATCCACTTCCTCCTAAAAATGCCATTTTCGACCTAGGGCTTGAAAGATCTTGGATTGGGAGGCGATTTTAAGGCTTTTTGACACAGCATTTGATCATCTCTATGTAAGAGCTTCACTCCAAACTAAAATTATTTGATTTTCATCATGGATTTCTTCCACATTGAGGAGATCCAAAAAATTTGAGAATGTGAAGAAAATTTGGGAAGAAATTCATGGATCTTAGCGTTGAACTCTTTGAATTACTATGGATCTTAGCGAAGAAATTTTTATATAATTTGATTAGATTGAAATGGCTCCACGTCAAAAGAGAAGAGTTGAGTTCGAGGAGTTTCTCTTTGTCAATGCGATGGCTCAAACAAAATTTACTTCCATATTTAACGGAAAGAAGTGTATACAAGATAGAGTTTTTGAAAGTCTGGGAGGAGAAATTGAACGAGTTATTATCGAGTAGAAGTGGGAAAAATTTTGTTACACCACCAATAAGGTTGATGCAAATGTTTTGAAGGAGTTCTACGCCAATGTAATTTATTCTGATGATGGAATCGTTCAAGTGCGTGGATTTCCTGTTGAGTTTACTGCCGCCCGCATCAACACTTTTTTTAAAGTCCCAGACTCTTATAGCTGCATTCCCTGTTGAGTTTACTGCCGCCCGCATCAACACTTTTTATGAGGTCCCAGACTCTTATAGCTGCCAATATGAATCCTTTAGTACTGAAGGCCCCTTCAATGATGTGATCAACTTTCTCACTGATGGGAAAGGAACATGGAAGATAAAACAACGAGAGCGGGTAAATTTTTCCGCTTCCACACTGAATGCCACCTCTAAGGCGTGGCACCTTTCATTTCCTCTACTCTGTTACCAACCTATCACCATAGTGAGGTAACTAGAGATAGAGTTATTCTATGGAAGATAAAGCAGCGAGAACGAGTAAATTTTGTTGCTTCCATGTTGAATGCCACCTCTAAGGCGTGACACTATTTCATTTTCTCTACTCTGTTACCGACCTATCACCATAGTGAGGTAACTAGAGATAGAGCTATTCTAAATTTTTTTATTCAGAACAGTAGAACTATAAATGTGGGGAGAATAATTCTTAAGAATATATTGACTACGCGAGGAATGAGACAAGTGGAGGTCTAGGACATCCTGGACTTATTTATACAATTTACAAACTTTCTGGAGTGGAAAGTGGAGATGAAGAATGAGTTTATCTTATGAATCCCATTAGTAAAGCTAATTTATTCTGGAGTGAAAAGTGGAGATGAAGAATGGGTTTATCCTATGAAACCCATTAGTAAAGCTAATTTGAAGACTTTGAATCCCATGAGAAATGGAAAACTGGGAGTAGAAGTCAAGAACCTTCTACTAGTAGAGATGTTCCCTCTACAAGTTATGCCCTTCCACCTTCTAGTTCCCCTAATCTCACTAATTTGATGAATGAGTTGACCTTGCAGCGAAAGAGTATAGAATTAATAAATGAAAGGATTGGAGGTTTAGAACGGTCAAGAATTGATAAGTGAAAGGATTGGAGGTTTAGAACATCGACACGATTATGATAGTGAGTACTATCAGAGGCATTCAAATTTTGAGGTAGCCTATTATGAAGTTCAGGCCCGACACTACAAAGGTGAGCCTGATGTTACGTTTCCTGAGTGCTCCCGATATACTCAGTATCAGCCCAATCCACATGCTGATCAAGGAGATGAAGATATAGTTTGGGATTTTGATATTGAATAAAATTGATGTACTTATAGTTGTGCTTATATTTGTATTTTTATTTTTTGAGATCTTTTATAATAGAAATGGATGTTTATGTGTATTTGGACTTTCATATTTATTATTATGTTGTACTTGGATGATTTTTAATTTTTTTTATAAAGTTAGTGTTATGGTTAAATGTGCATGTATTGTTTAATAGATGTTGAGTAGTATTGTGGATTGTAATGTAATGTGATTTTTATTTCACATTTTAGTTTTAATTGTTTAGTATTGTGGTTGTGTTAAGAAATGTTGTGCTTATTTAATATTTTAGTTTTATACTTTTTTCAAAATTTTATTTCCCAGAAATTCCTCTAATGATTTATATGTGTTGAAAGCTCCTAATATTACAGACCACATGAAGTAAAAATTTGAGAAGGCCTGCAGAAATTTTTGAACGATGAAAATGCCTACAATAATGAGGTATGATTTGTATTTATAGATTTTCTTTCCATCTGTATTATTTCATATTTAAAAATTTATGTTTGGGGGAGGGAAGAAAAAGATTAACCATTAGATGTTCTCTATTTATATATGTTAAAAAATTATTTATATGATTTAATGTAGTGAATTTAATTCAGGTAACTAAATTTTTGTAATTATTTAACTATTATGGTANAAATGTCAATTTATGGTTACAGGAGGAATTGTATTAGGGCATAAAATTTTGGAAGATGGTAT
>JXCR01140272.1:14702-43394 GCA_002079205.1 Phalaenopsis hybrid cultivar | reverse complement strand
TCAAAATAGAGTGAGGGAAAAGATGGATTAAATATGATAATATATAAAGAGAGAGTGAGAGATTTGAAAGGAGAGAGAGGTGATGAGAGAGAAGGGGAGAGAGAGAGTGAGAAAGAGAAGGAGAGTTAAGAGGACAAGATGGAAGGAGAGATATGGAGGGAGTGAAGGAGAGATGGAAGTCATGATTGAGGGAATAAAAGAGAGAAGGAGAGAGAGAACATAAGAAAAGAGAGAAGGAGAGAGAGAACATAAGAAAAGAGAGAAAGGGAGAGAGATGTTGAGAGAGAAGAAGAGAGAGACATATAGATGAGAGATTAATTGCATTCATAACATTTTGTACATCTTTCTCCAGTTTCTTGATTTTGCAAAGGATCACTAGTGTCTTGTCTAGAACTAAAGTATGAATAAAAAATGAATTCTGAGACGATTGATGCATAATAATAGTCATATCATTCTCATCTTCATTGGCTGAGAACTTCTCAGTTGGGTCCAAAGGCTTCCAAGGTAGAAGTACCTTTTTCAATTCTAATAAGATACCTGGAACTGACTATAAAGTAAGAAAATTGTTGAAGGAAGTCCAAGCCCACAAATTGATCCATAAATGATCAGGCCCAGAACAGACTTCATAATTATCGATCCAATATTGATCGACAGTCCCATTTGGATGCAGTAATTCAGAATAACACTTCCTTCATAACTTTACTGATCCTCATCATCAATAATAGTTTTACGGAAATGAAGAAATGCTAGTTCTTAGAAACGGGGCCCAGCAGTTTCACAGAAAAACTGACATACCCATTTTCTCTCATTTCCCAGTCTTTAGTCTAGTCTGTCAAATATTATTAGATCTCAATCATTAANAAAACTTATCTGAAACTCTTTCTTAAAGAAAATCCCTTGTAGCCTTTCCTTAGAAATGCAGGAAGAAAATATCTCTCAGTTTTCTCCTTCTCCAACACTCTTACAGAAAGTTTCACACTAAATCTCACCACACATGCTCTAAACTATAAAAGAAAAATCACTAATGGACTCCAATATGGTGGTTGAGTAAAGATGGTTTATGAAGAATTGCGAGAGTGGAGCATGGTAGAACGTTTTGGAGTGAAAATGAGTCCCTATCCTGATGAATTTTGACCCAAAATAAAGCTCAAGGTCGGTTCTCCAAGAGGTACCTCCAAAAAATCTTTAAGAAGTCATCCAAATACATCGAACTTTCTAGAAACAGGAGCTGAACCCCCTATGGCGTCGTTAGCGCTAGTCTGGCGCCGTCAGCGCTGAGTAAAAAATTTCAGTTGTTCTACTATTCTGCACGGTTGGCGCTGCGTACTTCTTCAAAAATGTCATTTTGACTCCAAATTCCATCCTTTTTGCTTCCTTTTTGCTTTAAGTCCTAAAAATCAACAACCTGCCAGAAAACAACAAAATACCTTCCATTAAGGTGCAATATGAACAAAAATATGTATAAATTATTGATGTAAAAATACATATATTTGTTGTGTATCAGAACACAAACCACAAGAGGAATTAGATCAATTTGAAGTTCTTTACAATGATGACTCAAATTATGTTCGAGAAAGTTTTGAAGTTTTGGACATGATAGAGAAAGACAACATTTGGCTATCAATTGGAAAACTGCCTGAGCTTGAGTTTAAGTTACTTCCTGAACATTTAAAGTATGTATTTTTATGTAATTCCTCAACATTACATGTTATAATTTCCACAAAATTAACTATAGAATAAGAAATGAGTTTGATGAAAACTTTGAAGAGTTACAAGAAATGCTTTCGATGGAAAATTGATTATATAAAAGGAATCAGTCCTGCAATTTGTACGCATAGAATTCATATGGAAAAGAACTGTAAATTTAGGGCTGATCCTCAAAGAAGACTAAATCCTGTTACGAAAGAAGTTGTTAAAAAAGAAATTTTAAAGTGGTTAGATGTTGAAATTATCTACCCTATTTCAGATAGTGCATGGGTTAGTCTGATTCACTGTTTTCCTAAGGAAGGAGGAGTGACTATAACTATGAATGAAAAAAATGATTTAAAACCCAAAATAAAAGTCACAAGGTGGCTAATATGCATTGATTATTGAAAATTAATCTCACTAATAGGAAAGATCACTTTCTATTACCCTTTCTAGATCAAATGTTGGATAGAGTAGCTGGGCATAAATACTTTTATTTTTCAGATGGATATAATGGCTTTCACAAAATACAAATAGCTTCTGAGGATTAAGAGAAAATAAATTTTACCAATCCTTATGGTACATTTGCTTTTAGAAGAATTCCCTTTGCTTTTTGTAATGCTGCTACATTTCAAAGATGTATGATGGCTATTTTTTGTGATTTAATAAAAAAAGGAATTAAAGTTTTATGGATGATTTTTTAGTATTTGAAGCTTCATTTGAATCATGTTTGGAACATTTATCAAAAGTTCTTAAGCACTATGAAGAAACAAATTTAGTCCTTAACTGGAAAAATGCCAATTTATGGTAACAACTGGAATTGTTTTAGGATATCATATTTCAGGGCTTGTTTGGAAGTAGACCCTGTAAAAATTCAAGTGATCACTAATTTACCTTACCAAACAAGTGTGAGAGAAAATTATGAGTTTATTAGGACGTGTTGGGTTCTACAGGCAATATATTAAAGATTTTTAAAAAATTGCTAAACCTCTATTCCATTTGATTGAAAAACAGGTTACTTTTAATTTTGATAAGGAGTACCTAAAAGCTTTCAAGCTATTAAAAGTAAAATTAGTCACTGCACCTATTATTATTTCTCCATATTGGGAAAAACCTTTTGCATTAATGTGTGATGCAACTGATTATGCTATTGATGTTGTTTTAGGACAAAAATATGATAAGATTTTCAAAGCAATCTACTACACTAATAGAACTCTTCATGCATCTCAAACTAATTTTACCACAATTGAGAAAGAGTTATTAACAGTAGTAATTATTTTTAATAAATTTAGATCGTACTTACTTGGAACTAAATGTGTTGTTTATACTGATCATTTTGCTATTAAGTATTTAATGAAAAAGATGGATTCAAGACTAATAAAATGGATTCTTTTCTTACAAGAATTTGACTTCAAAAAAGTCGATAGAAAGGGCGCTAAGAATCAAATTGCTGATCACCTGTCCAGGCTTGAATTAGAAAAACCACTCTATTTTGAAAGAGAAATTAATGAATATTTTTGAGATGAAGAATCGTTCACTATTAATGAGTGGCGTGTTCTATGGTATGCCAAAATTATGAACTTTATTGTTAGTGATATTATACCTTATGGAATGACATACCAATAGATGAGGAAATTCTTATCTAAAGCTAAGACTTATTTTTGGGATGACCACAATTTTTATCTGAAGCTAAGACTTATTTTTGGGATGACCACTTTTTATATAAACAAGGAAATGATTTTATTATTTGAAGATATGTGCCTTTAAAAGAAACATATGAAATTATCCAAAAAAGTCATAACTCTGATTTTAGGGGACATTTTGGTGTTGATAAAACAACATTCAAAATTTTACTATCTAGATTTTATTGGCATACAATCGTTAGAGGTGTTAATACTTATATCAAAACATGTTATCAATGTCAACGAGTAGGCAATATTTTTAGGAGAAATGAGATGTCTCTCAATCATGTGTTGGAAGTTGAGATATTTGATGTTTGAGGATTAGATTTCATGGGACCATTTATACCATCTTTTGAAAATTTATATATATTAAGAGAAGTAGACGATGTATCCAAATAGATAGAATTTGTTGCTTTACCACGAAGTTATGTTCAATGTGTTACAAAGTTTTTAAGAACGAACATATTTTATAGATTTGGGATGCCAAGAGTGATCATAACTAACGGCGGAAGTCATTTCATAAATGCAGTGATGGAGAAATTATTAAGGAAATATCTTATCAACCGTCAATTTTCTACTACTTATCATCGTCAGACAAGTGGTTTGGATGAATTATCCAATCTAGAAATTAAAAAAAATATTAGAAAAATCTATGAATCCAACCAAAATGGATTGGTCAGTTAAACTTTACTATGATTTGTGGGCTCATAGGACTACATATAGAACTCCTATAGGAATGTCCCCTTATAGGCTAATATTTGGGAAAGCTTGTCATTTAACAGATGAACTTGAGAATAAAGCATATTGAGCTATGAAAGAATTTAACTTCAATTTAAAGGTTGCTGGTGAGAAAAGACTATTGCAATTAAACGAGCTTGAAGAGATAATGAATGAATCATATGAAAGTGCTAAGATTTATAAAGAAAAGATGAAGATGTGGCATGATCAGAGGATTCTCACTAAAAATTTTATGCCAGGGCAACAAGTTTTGCTATATAATGCATGATTAAGATTATTTCAAGTAAACTCAAGTCCATGTGGATCGACCTATTTGTTGTGATAAAAGTTTATCCCTATAGGTCTGTAGATATAAAAGATCCTAAAACTGATAAAGTATTTAAAATGAAAGGTCACATGTTGAAACCCTACTTTTTATGGGATCAACTTAAATTGAATTATCTTATGTTGTTGGGTCAACTAGAGTAAGCACTAGTTACGTCAGGCCGATGATGTTAAACCAAGCGCTTTGTGGGAGGCAACCCATAGTTATCTGTGTTTATTTTGAATGCTATGTTGTTTTGTTTGATTTTGAAAATCTTGGTAATATATTCAATATATAATGATTCTAAGTACTTAAAAGATGACTTAGACATGTTATACTGAGTTTTTGGACGTTAAGATGACCTATTAAGCCCAACAGTGTACTAGAAGTGCTAAATGATGTTTGTAGAAGTTTTAAACGTGGTTTAGTGAGTTTAAACTTGGGATCATGGTCTGAGAACTTGTTAGAGGTTTTATGCGTGATATTGAGCCTGTAAAGAGAAAGGTATGAGGAAAAGTCTCACCACACTTCTATTTAACCCTATATTATAATTGAAGAGTGAGGGTTCTTGGAAATATGTCATCTTAGGAGAGTGATTTGGAGTATAAGGAGGAAGCTATAAGGAAGAAATTCATTAGTCAGAGTGCGCAAGAGTTATACATGTTTTTCTAGCTATTAGTATTGAAGGAATAGCGGAGAAAACCACAAAAATTGATGTTGATTTGGCTTCAATTGAAGCGAAAGTGATGGAAGTTAACACACATCTAGAGCATATGGGATGATAACTTACAATGAAATTTAGCCAAACTAGTTTTTTGGAAGAAGTGGTCAAGGNTTCAATTTAACCCTATATTATAATTGAAGAGTGAGGGTTCTTGGAAATATGTCATCTTAGGAGAGTGATTTGAAGTATAAGAAGGAAGCTATGAGGAAGAAATTCATTAGTCAGAGTGCGCAAGAGTTATACAATGGTTTTCTAGCTATTAGTATTGAAGGAATAGCGAAGAAAACCACTAAAATTGATGTTGATTTGGCTTCAATTGAAGCGAAAGTGATGGAAGTTAACACACATCTGGAGCATATGGGATGATAACTTAAGATGAAATTTAGCCAAACTAGTTTTTTGGAAGAAGTGGACAAGCCTATGTATTTGAAAAATAAATTGATTGAAGAAGACTCTACGAGAGTTCTTCATCAGCGCACATTCTATAAAATTTACATTCCAAATGCTGAAGGAGAGACTAATGATAGACCAATAATCATTCCATTGGAAGGAGAGTGGAATTAAATTATGTGTTATAATTTTTGTGTTGTTTAGTGTTTTCCTAATTGTGTTGTTTGTTTTGTGTGTCTTTAATGTTATGATTGTTTAGTGTTTGTGTTAGGAACTACCTCATCCAAGACTCCTTGGATTGAGAATCTATGAATTAATTATATTTGTAATTGTTTGTGAATTAATAAAATTATTTGTTTGTGTGAAATTTTGTGTTATTTTTTGTTGAATTGAATTAGATAAAATTGATGAATCTTTAGGTAAAGGAGAGTTGGATGGGAAGAAAAGAGATATTAAGGATTTATAAAACCATTTAGGAGTGATGACTTAGGCTAGAAGTGCATGTTACTTAAAACTAAAAATATCAAAATTTGTGCTCTGGTGCCTAAGCTCCAAGACCCCACGCTTAAGTATATGCTAGCCCGAGAGATTGGTGCTTAAGCGTTGAACCATTAGCGCTTAAGCACATGTTCGCATAAACCAGTTTGTGAATGGTTTAAAGTGAATTTATTGGCCAAAAAAGTACATTTTTCCCCCAACTTGTTCTCCTACTTTTGGTTTTCGCAATTTGAAGAGCTAGGGCGTCATCTTTAGTGAAGATTTCTTGACGATTTGAAGCAAAATTTGTTATATTTTGATCTTCTTGTGGTAAAAGCTTCACTTTACATGTAAAATTTTTTATTTTCTCCATGTATTTTAAGCACATTATGAATTTGACCAAAAATCACAATTCATGGTGAACATTGAGAAAATCTACATAGAATTAGTAGTTTAAGCTTTTAGGAGTTGAGTTTAATGATTTAGAGTATAATTTTGGATTTATTGTAAATTTCTTATGATTTTTAGAATGGCCCCAAGGATGAAGAGGAGCAAAGGAAAAACTCAATTTGATTCAAACAAATTTGTTAGTTTGAGAGCTCAGGATCAATACCTTGATGAACTGCAGTCGAGGAAGTTGATCCCTGAATGAAGTTTCTGGAGTCCAAGTGGAACAGTAGAGGATGTGATTGTTTGCCGACAGTGGGAGCGTTTCTATTGTTTTTCTACTTTGGCTGTTATCTCTGTTGTTCGAGAGTTCTAAGCAAATCTCCCTGAGGCTAAAGAAGAAGGATTCATGGTTAGAGCGAAACAAGTACCTTTCTCACTGGAGGTAATAAATCAGTTCTATTAATTGCCCCTAGTACTTTATGCTTTTATTCATACTATAGTCCAAATGAGGAGGAGTTAGATGAGATTATTTCATCGTTGACTGGTGGAAGGGGACTATGGAAGATTACTAATGAAAGAAGAGTCAACTTCCCCACATTGAAGTTGGATGTCAAAGCAAAGGTGTGGTACTACTTGATTTCTGCTCGTCTGCTGCGAACAAACCGTGTTACTAAAGTGACCCAAGATAGAGCAAGCTTGAGCTATTGTATTTAGCTATTCAATCCCATCAATATTGGAGCTTTGATTTATGATATTATATATTCTATAGTTTAAATAAAAGAGCCTAAGACCACAAGCAATGCATCCATCCTGAAGAATAAATACACTACTCACTGATATGGCTCGATTAAATAAACTAAAGAATTTATGACATCTGTTTAAGTCTACAAAAAACTATTATTTATGTTATTCGACAAGTTCCCTTATTTAATATGAAAAATTAAATAGGTTTTATATTAAGTTGGGTTCTTAAAAGTATCTTATATTGACAAGCCCCTATAGTTAAATAGATAACTGAAGTCACCAAAAAAACTCTCAATTTAGATCAAGGAATATTGTCTTCAAGAATTTTAACGGGTAGGACCATTCAAAGGATCAGATGAAGAGATGTGAAAGGGGAATGTCTCAAACATGGAACATTGTTATGGAATCCAAAGAAAGAAGGACTAAGGGTTGTTACAGACCTTGAGGAGAACCACGGTAACTTCCCAAGCTATCCTATAGTTTGGCCTCAATTTTTAATAGAAGAATTATTTAAATATTACTTCCTGCCAAATTTATTAATTAAAGCTTACATTTATACAAGATTGTTTCACAAATAACCTTGAAGATGTGAGGATTTAGGTCATGACGAACAATAACCTCTAAATCCTAAAATGACTAGGGCTTATATTTCCTAACATGATTATGCAAAGGCTTAAAGATGAGTTGAGGATTTATGTCACATTAGGCAGACAACCTCGAAGTCCTATGGCTTGTTGTTTTAATTCAAAGAAAAGATGTGTTGTTGCAGTGCTGCCCACATTGTTAGCTCCAGGCTCCTCGATAAAGTAGCAGTCCTAAAGTATAAGGTTTAAAGATTTAAATGACATGTTTAAAGTTCAATTGTGGGGGTTAAAGTTGATTAGAGCGACCCCTTTTAGGATCCTACGATTCCCTCATTCTAGTATCACTATTTTCTTCTGAATTTACTTAGCTTAAACGAGTTCTTAAACCCATGTAAACCATGGAGATATCGTTAGTAACCGGGGGATACCTCCTCCAAGGGACTCCCGTAAAATCAGAAGGATGTTTTAAGTTTAGTGACGTTTCAAAGGATTTATTGTTACCTTTGAAATAGTTTATTTTAGATTTTTTGAAGATGTTGATTAATTTTTGTAAAATGGTTTTGATTTTTGTAAATAAAGTAAAGTGCACAACCAAGAAATTTTAATATTTTGCAGCAAAAGTAGATTGTATAAAGCAAAATTATAGAAATTAAGTAACACTGTATAAGCGTGCCTATCATCTTCTCGACAATCTCGTTGATAGTTTAGCTTTTTGTAACATGTATATAATTTTGCAGGAAGTTTAAAAAAATTGCAAGAGTAGATGAAGGTGTAGCTTCTGAACCCTCAAACCATGACTCAATGAGTTCCAAGAAGATCTTATTGAATGATTTTCTAGAACAAAATAGAGCAAGTTCAATTTGTCCTTCAAAATATCCAAAGAATTCTAAAATATTCGGGGAATAATCCTGAACAACTTTTAAAATCTTTTGAAACATGTTGATTTCATTTGAATTATATATATTTTTCTATTAATCATCCTAAGGTTGAATTAAATTTGCCTCATTACTTAGTGAACTTTAACATTTTAATTATCCCAACAACAGGGTACTCAATTAGTTAGTTTATATTTTACTTAAAAGTTATGTAGTTGGATGCCCCCATACCAAACTTAAGTAATTAAAAATTTTTGTACCCACCACAAAAGTTGGGCTTGTAGTTTTTTCTTAAAAGGTGTTAATTATCAATCATAATGACTTTTCTAAACCTCATTAAACAAGTTCAAGTTATGCCTAGCTCATTATCAAGGCCTTACCAATTCTAATGGGTAAATTTGAAATTATCAAAATTTTAATTTATGTGATATTTATTTTTATTGAAAGATTATATTATCATCACTTGTAGGCTTAAAATAAGGGAATTATCGTCTTCCTAGCTTAAGCCCATCACTTCAGAATCATTTGATTTTCATTAACTTCCCAATCCCGATTATTTAGAAAATTACAATTTTACTCTTATCCTGGTAAGATGATACATTGCTTTCTACCCTTTTCTCCTTTTGACTCAACCATCCAACAGTACTCATTAAGACCAAAATTAACCATTTTTCTTTTTATCAATCTGAAATTTTGATTAAGGTACAAAAATCTAAGGTTACCATTCTGCCTTTGGAGCTCTCCAATTAACAACTCATTAATTATAATACAAATAACTTTGAAAATTCTAGAGTACCCTATCCATGGGATAATTAAAACATCAGAAGAGAAAATGTGGTTTTTCAAATTTTAATTTAATTTAAATAATTATTTTAACTTATAAATTAGATTTTTAATGTCAATTTATTTAATCAATCAGAATAAAGTTTTTTTTGGTTTAGTTTATGTGAAAATTATTAGAGATTCACCCAGGTCAGAAAAACACTTAGGCAAACATCAATGATTTTTTTCAAATTAGAATTTAATTATTATAGTTATTTTAATGAAAAATTAGGGAAAAAACATTTTTAACCTTTAAAAATTTATATTTAACATAGAAAAAATGAGAAAATTTTTTAGTGAGTCCCAGTTAATCAAGAAATAATTAAGAACATTTTAAACCATTTTTGTATTTTTGAAAATTTTAATTATTTTTAACTATTTTTAATTTAAACATAGCTTAAAAATGAAGTATTTTTTCAAACATAAATTTTATTTTTCCTAAGTTCCCCTAATCTCGAAGAGCACAGAAAAATATTTTTCACATTTTTCCAAACTGTATTTAATTTAATATAATTAGTTTTGTACAAAAATACAATTTTTCTTATAAAATCAACTTTAGTACTTAAAATTAATCAAATAGTTTTCAAATTTTTATAGTGTGTCCACATGATTTTTCTTCACAATGTGGAATTGATTTCTTTTAGTTTTTTATTAATATTTCAATTAAATAATTTAATTCAACATATGACCATTAAATTAATTATAGAAATATACAAAATTATTCAAACCATCATGATATTTTTTCTTAAGCTCCACTAACCATAGAGAACCTACTAAAATGTATCTATAATTTTACAAGTGAGATTTTAATTTATAAGATTAATTTAAGCCCAAATAGCCATCCAAGCTTGCAAAATTAGAGTTACAAGCACAGAGATGCTCTGTGACCTTGGAAAAATTAAAGAACATCCAATCTATCATGAGAATCAAAACCTCAAAGTTTCAAGCCATAGTGAACAATATATAACAACAATAGTTTAAAATATCAAATAGAANATTTACAATTTTACTCTTATCCTGGTAAGATGATACATTGCTTTCTACCCTTTTCTCCTTTTGACTCAACCACCCAACAGTACTCATTAAGACCAAAATTAACCATTTTTCTTTTAATCAACNAATTACAATTTTACTCTTATCCTGGTAAGATGATACATTGCTTTCTACCCTTTTCTCCTTTTGACTCAACCATCCAACAGTACTCATTAAGACCAAAATTAACCATTTTTCTTTTTATCAATCTGAAATTTTGATTAAGGTACAAAAATCTAAGGTTACCATTCTGCCTTTGGAGCTCTCCAATTAACAACTCATTAATTATAATACAAATAACTTTGAAAATTCTAGAGTACCCTATCCATGGGATAATTAAAACATCAGAAGAGAAAATGTGGTTTTTCAAATTTTAATTTAATTTAAATAATTATTTTAACTTATAAATTAGATTTTTAATGTCAATTTATTTAATCAATCAGAATAAAGTTTTTTTTGGTTTAGTTTATGTGAAAATTATTAGAGATTCACCCAGGTCAGAAAAACACTTAGGCAAACANGTCAATTTATTTAATCAATCAGAATAAAGTTTTTTTTGGTTTAGTTTATGTGAAAATTATTAGAGATTCACCGAGGTTAGAAAAACAGTTAGGCAAACTTCAATGATTTTTTTCAAATTAGAATTTAATTATTATAGTTATTTTAATGAAAAATTAGGGAAAATACATTTTTAACCTTTAAAAATTTATATTTAACATAGAAGAAATGAGAAAATTTTTTTAGTGAGTCCCAGTTAATCAAGAAATAATTAAGAACATTTTGAACCATTTTTGTATTCTTGAAATTTTAAATTATTTTTAACTATTTTTAATTTAAATATAGCTTAAAAATGAAGTATTTTTTCAAACATAAATTTTATTTTTCCTAAGTTCCCCCAATCTCGAAGAGCTCAGAAAAACNGGCAAACATCAATGATTTTTTTCAAATTAGAATTTAATTATTATAGTTATTTTAATGAAAAATTAGGGAAAAAACATTTTTAACCTTTAAAAATTTATATTTAACATAGAAAAAATGAGAAAATTTTTTAGTGAGTCCCAGTTAATCAAGAAATAATTAAGAACATTTTAAACCATTTTTGTATTTTTGAAAATTTTAATTATTTTTAACTATTTTTAATTTAAACATAGCTTAAAAATGAAGTATTTTTTCAAACATAAATTTTATTTTTCCTAAGTTCCCCTAATCTCGAAGAGCACAGAAAAATATTTTTCACATTTTTCCAAACTGTATTTAATTTAATATAATTAGTTTTGTACAAAAATACAATTTTTCTTATAAAATCAACTTTAGTACTTAAAATTAATCAAATAATTTTCAAATTTTTATAATGTGTCTACATGATTTTTCTTCACAATGTGGAATTGATTTCTTTTAGTTTTTGTNATATAATTAGTTTTGTACAAAAATACAATTTTTCTTATAAAATCAACTTTAGTACTTAAAATTAATCAAATAGTTTTCAAATTTTTATAGTGTGTCCACATGATTTTTCTTCACAATGTGGAATTGATTTCTTTTAGTTTTTTATTAATATTTCAATTAAATAATTTAATTCAACATATGACCATTAAATTAATTATAGAAATATACAAAATTATTCAAACCATCATGATATTTTTTCTTAAGCTCCACTAACCATAGAGAACCTACTAAAATTTATCTATAATTTTACAAGTGAGATTTTAATTTATAAGATTAATTTAAACCCAAATAGCCATCTAAGCTTGAAAATTAGAGTTACAAGCACAGAGATGCTCTGTGACCTTGGAAAATTTAAAGAACGTCCAATCTATCATGAGAATCAAAACCTCAAAGTTTCAAGCCATAGTGAACAATATATAACAATAATAGTTTAAAATATCAAATAGACCATTTAATTAATTAAAAATCAAATACTCAACTAATAATTTTTATTTTTAGTCCATATTATTCACCTCTGTTCACTGAGCAAGTGGGTATTTTTATTTTAGTTTTATGATTTTCTATTCAAAGTTATTGATTTTTATAGATCTGGAATTAATTTAATTAAAAATATTCATAATTTTCTACTTATCTAGCTCAACCTACAGTGGCTCCAAAAGGCCACGCAATGCTTCTCTATTCGATGCTTCCTTCTCACTCAACTTTCATGTGTCTAGCTGTTCTGTTCCATCCAAGTCTCCAGTGCAATCCAGAGTGTTTATTTGATACATGTGGAAATGGTCGGCGTCCATTCATCATCCCCAATCTCCCTAAATTGAGATTCCTCCGCATTAAAACCTTAAGATCTCTCTTGATACTTAACCAAATCACATGGGCTTTTAATCAAATTAAGATAATATCGCATAGTTTATATGGTATGAAATGCAGTGTATACGCATGGAGAATCAAATTAAGCTTGGTTTAAGGAAAGAGACCAATACCTTTGTCTCAGAGGTGAGATCTCAATCAAATAGTTAGAGATGCTTCAGAGGAGTCAAAGAACCTTTAGATGAGCTCCTGTGCTGTGGTGAAATGTCTAGTTATGATTTTGACTAAGGTGTTTTTCAAGTGTTGGTCTAGAGCTACGTTAGAGTGGGTTTGGGATGGGGACTTTATTGGGGCTCTTCTTCGTTTGGTAAGGGGATGGTGAGGAGTAAGTCAATTCGAAACTTGGTGCACTGTGGATGGCCAAGGTCAGGTCACATCTAGGCTTAGTGAGGCTAGAGGGTACCTAATGATGGTTAAAACCTAATAGAAAGTGATGATGAGAAAGATATTTTGTTTTAGGCTAAAAATGGGAGGAGATCCTATAAATCAAGGGACCATTGGTCCATATCTCATGTAGGGTGGACTAGGTGGGTATAACCTTGTCACTCGAGTCCAAATGGTGTATGTAGTGGCTTTGGCTTGATCAGTTTGGTTTGGTTTGGTCAATTTTGGTGCATTTATTAAATTTTTGGCAATTTGGCTTGAAGTTGGGTTTATGTTTGTCTAGTCATGACATTGAGCCGAATAATCAAGATAGCCTGGATGATTGTCATGAAGATCTTAGAAACTCTTTGAAATGATTTTGAGTTGATTTTGAAGTTCAATTTAGTGATATTTGTACATTTGATCAGGTTTGAGTTAGGCTAGAGTTTGGCTAAGGCCTAATTGATGAAGAGTTATGGATGCAAATTGAGTTAAATTTTTGAGATTATGGAGTTCAATTTTGTGGAATTTGAGGACATGGCTAATTTGGAGTAAAATCATGATTTTGGACCAAGATGAGTTTGAGTGAAGTTGAGGCTTGACCAAGGTCAATTAAAGGTTCAATTTGATGTGTGGAAGTGTTTTAAAGAGTTTATGATTCAAAATTGGGGCAACTAGATCAGTTTGGATGTTCAATTTGGCGAAATTTTGGTTTATGGTCAAATTGGAGATTTTGAGATTGACAATGAATTGGGTTTGAAATTTGGTTTAATTGAGCTTGGTTTAATTGAGCTTGGATTTGGTTTCAATCAACTTTAGGGAAGATGAATTTGAGTTTAGAACTGAAATTGGTGAAGATTGGGATTAAATTGGTGGACATTGCATGTGAAGTGGAGTAATTGGGCCTTTAAGGGCAAATTGGGGTATTTGG
This sequence comes from Phalaenopsis hybrid cultivar, assembly GCA_002079205.1. Lineage (NCBI taxonomy): Eukaryota > Viridiplantae > Streptophyta > Magnoliopsida > Asparagales > Orchidaceae > Phalaenopsis > Phalaenopsis hybrid cultivar. The sequence continues at coordinate 29,339 of JXCR01140272.1, read as the reverse complement.
TCAAAATAGGTCAAATTGGGCTCAATGGAGTGGTCCAAATAGGTTTTGGGGACTTTTTAAATGATTTTGAAGGTTTTGAGACATATTTGGGTTAATAGGGGTACTTTGGTAATTTTGGTAAAATCAAGGGCATTTTGACAATTTTGAAAATTTTGGGGTGTTTTGGGCAATTTGGGTGGTTTCAAATGGTTGGAAATGATTTTTTAACAAATTTGGGTATCTCGGGAAATTTTTGGAATTTTGGTCAATTTTAGGGTTTCAAGGGTAATTTGGTAAACTGCGTAGACTAGGGGGAAGAAAGCTAGGTTGGTTATTTTTGGAAAAATTAGGGTTTCAACCACCCTACTTGAGCTATTGGTCTAATAGAATCTCCTACTTTAGGTCCTCCAAGTACTGGCCTTAGCTAATCCATAGCCAAATGTTAATGGTTTAGGGGACCATCTACATGAGTCTCCCAAAGGCTTAAGGGATCAGAGCTAAGCATGTTTGGGTTCAAGGTTGTGACTCGAAGGGTAATGTACAAGTGTGTGTGTGAAACAGACTAAGACCACACCAGCCAGAGCTAACCCTAGGGCCAAGCAATCCTATTGGGATCTCTTTTTGAGCTCCCCTAAATTAGTCTCACTTATTAAGAGCTAGAGGATAGGATCAATATGTAGAACTTCAAGTTAGGCAAAGAAGAGTTTAGAGTTTCTAATAGTGAGGGTTCTTTTTCTAGTCTTCTAGAATTAGTCAACAGGAAAGCCCTATGGCTAGACCTTAGGGTACTAAGGAGGAAACTAGACCTCAACCCAAAGTGAGGTCAACAACTGAGTTCTATTGTTTAGTTTATTTATTTTTGTTGTGAACTTTTTGTGGTACAGTTATATTGTACTATTATTTTATTCTGAGTTGTGCTTGTTAAGATAGTCAGTTTTGTTTGTGTTTTGCATTGTTAGATACTGTTGTGATGAATTTATGATTTTGTGAGTAGTTATTTTATTTTTATGGTAGTAATTGTGTTAACTGTGTTGTTCTGTGTATTTAGTTAGTCTGTGTGGAACTTAGTTCTACATGCTAAGAAGGTTTAGAAAATTTCTAACTTTCACTTAAAAACTTTATATTTAAAATTTTCAAATTACTACCAGGTATTTTCTTTATGTTGCAGTGTGAATGTTTGACAGTTTGCTTATTTGCTTTTAAGTTATCCTTCACTAGATAGATGGCTAATGAATCTATATATGCTAAACAAAATAAAATTTGATCAATTTAATTTTTACTCCATTTTTTAATTTTTGTACTGGTATATTTAGGATATAAAAATTCTTGCAAGCATGTTACTTTTAGTTTTCATACCTGTATATATATATATATATATATATAAAATCAGAATGCTGGCGGCTGAGGAGGGAAGTGCTCTGCTAGGGTTTCTGGCAGCATGGTGAGCTGCTGAAGGTTTTCCTGGGGGAGGTCTGGCTACTATTTTCTTCAGGGTGCTTTTCTCTCTTCCTCCTACACTTTGGAAGTTTATCTCCATCACTCCTCTCTTAGGCTTTGGTGGTTTTTTACTGTTTCATTGGTTTTTCCTGGTTGGTGGGTTTTTACTGTTCCATTAGAGGCTATCTATTTTCTGCTATCTTTCTTTTCTCCTTTGGATTTATCTGTTATCTCTTGGCACTCTTTGTTTTTGTGGTGGTCTCCCTCCCTTTCCTAGTGTTGGGCAGTACTGTGTTGAGGTTGATGACAAGTGGACCTGTTCTGCCTGGTTTTGGTCCTTCTTTTTCATTGGTTCTCTAGCTCTTTGTCCTCTGGTCAGTGGTTCTAGGGAATATGGCTAATCCTATCGATTTGGACACTGATGTTCAATGGGCAAAAGTTACTTATCCTGGAGTGGTTGGCAAATCTACTGCCTCCCTCAATGATCCTGAACATTTAATATTCCCACAGAAATTTCATGACACTGCAGCAAGAAAGGCCAACAGCCCTTGCATTCACCCCTCAGGTGCCAAGGATANAGTTAATACCTACTAGACAAGTCACAAGGTGGTGAATATGCATTGATTATAGAAAATTAAATCTTGCCACTAAGAAAGAACATTTTCCACTACCCTTTTGAGATCTAATGCTGAATAAACTAGCTGGGCATAAATACTTTTATTTTTTGGATGGATATACAGGTTATCACCAAATAAAAATAACTCCTAAGGATCAAGCGAAAACCACTTTTACCATTCCTTATGGTACATTTGGTTTTAGAAGAATGCTCTTTGGTTTATGTAATGTCCTTGCTACATTTCAAAGAAGTATGATGAAAATTTTTTGTGATTAAATTGTATGAATGAAATTTTTTGTGATTTAATTGAAAAAGGGATTGAAGTCTTTATGGATGACTTTTCAGTGTTTGGAACATCTGTCCTTTGGTTTATGTAATGCCCCTGCTACATTTAAAAGATGTATGATGGCAATTTTTTGTAAGTATTTATGGATGAATTGTATGAATGAAATTTTTTGTGATTTAATTGAAAAAGGGATTGAAGTATTCATGGATGAACTTTTTAATGTTTTGTTTAGAACATTTATCTAAAGTTCTTAAGCGCTGTGAAGAAACAAATTTAGTCCTTAATTAGTTTAGAACATTTATCAAAAGTTCTTAAGCACTGTGAAGAAACAAATTTAGTCCTTAATTGGAAAAAATGTCAATTTATAGTAGCAGAAGGAATTGTATTAGGACATAAAATAACATAAAATTATTTGGAATTAGATCCTGCTAAATTAAAGTGATCGCTAATTTACCTTATCCAACAAATGTAAGGGAAATTAGGAGTTTTTTAGGACATACTATATTCTACAAGATAAATATTAAAGACTTTCAAAAATTGCTAAGTCTTTATGCCATTTACTGGAGAAAGATGTCATTTTCAATTTCGACGAAGAATGCCTAAAATATTTTGAGTTATTAAAAGAAAAATTAGTCACTGCACCAATTATAGTTTCACCAGATTGAGGAAAATCTTTTGAACTGATGTGTGATTCTAGTGATTATGCTATTGGAGCTGTTTTAGGACAAAGACATGATAAAATTTTTAAAGTTATTTACTATGCTAGTAAAACTCTTAATAAAACTAAAAATAATTATGCAACAATTGAATAAGAGTTATTGGCAATGGTATATGCCTTTGATAAATTTAGATCATATTTCATTGAGACTCATTGTGTAGTGCTTATTTGTGGTTTTTAAAGATTAGTGTCACTTGAGTTAGTTTTTAAAGATTGAAGTGTCACTTGAAGACAAGTAACATTTTAAGTTTGGGGGATTTTGATACTCCTAAAACATATATAGTGTTTTTAGACACATTTTTATACCTATTTTTGAGATATTATGCTTTAATGGAAGGTATTTTTGTGTTTTTCTTGCAAATACATGTAAAAAGGGTGAAAATGTTTAAAGGAGTGAAAAAGGATCAAATTTGGAACAAAAAGGTGAAAAATGTGCAAAAGAGTTTTGGCGCCTAAGCGCTAGATCCAATGCTTAAGCGTCAGTTAGATAGAGAAAGCCGCGCCTAAGCACCAGAGGCCCCGTGCTTAAGCACCAGTTGCAGTTATTGGATGAGTAAATTTAATTTATATGAATTTTGAAGAGGTTTTTGAGGCACCCATTGGCTTAATAGGTGGTTATAACCACTGTGGATGAAAATTATCACGAAAGGATGCATCTCTTGGGGAAATACATTGAATATAGACATATTCTGAAGAGAAACCAGTGAACCTTTTGGAAAATTATAAAAGAAAGAAGAGAGGACTTAGAAAAAAGTTCTAAAAGTTGTGGAAAGTTATGAAATTGTTCAGAGAGATTTTCAGGCACCACTTTTACTTTTATTTTATCCTTTTTGTTATTTTATTTTAAGTGATTGTAAGGAGAAGAGAATTGAAGGAACTTCAAGAGTTTGGTGGAGGACTTGAGATAAGTTTTTATTTTTTTATTTTGAGACTAATTTTGGTTTTAATTGAGACTTGTTGTTGGTTTGACAATAATTTCTTCTTAGTGTAGTTTTGTTTTCTCCATGAATTCTGAGTAGTTTTCTTTATCTTTCTTCTTAAAATGAGAACATTTGTTTTAGACTACTTTTAGTTTAAATTGAGACTTGTTGTTGGTTTGACAATGATTTCTACTTTTAAACTAAAGTGTGGGTTTTAATTGAGACTTGTTGTTGGTTTGACAATGATTTCTACTTTTAAACGAAAGTGTGGTTTCTTTAATCGAGACTTGTTGTTAGTTTGACAATGATTTCTTCTTTTAAATTAAAGTGTTGTTTTTCTCCATGGATTCTGAGTAGTTTTCTTTATCTTTCTTCTTAAAATGATAGGTAATTAAGTTTCTCCATGGATTCTGAGTAGTTTTCTTTATCTTTCTCCTTAAAATGATAAGTAATTAAAGTGATGGATGGTCCATGGATTCTGAGTAGTTTTCTTTATCTTTCTTCTTAAAATGATAAGTAATTAAGTTTTGAATGGAATTTATGGAAAGTATTGATCTTCAATGATGGAAGAAGTTGTGATGATTTAAATTCATGCACTTCATTTACTTCGTGATTTGGCCAATCCAAATGTTAAAATTTATTGTGAGAACATGTAAGAACTAGGTTGGTATTGTCTCAGTCAATAATTGGAAAGAATCCAATGAGGTTATATGAATGAGAATGTAGTTCATATGATTGAGTGAAAATAAATACGAAAATATTCATTGAAGGGTGTAGCGTTATGGGACTTTAAAGTGATAGGTTAAAGCCCTTAACTAAGTTTATTATTTTAGGTTCTGATATAAGATGTTAGCCCCCAGGTGGAAAGAATCGAGGGAACTTTAGAGTGAGAGCTAGTATCTTCCCTGTCTAGCAGATCTTCAGAACTATTCAAACTTTAAATTTTGTCAACGTTCTTTATAGCATCTCTAGTAAGGGTAAAGCATATTATTGCTTCTATTTGGCACACACAATTTGCATACTTTCATAATAGAATTTCTATACTTATTATTGATTCATAACAAGAAGAAAGATATTTTCATATTTAGTGCTTTTCTTCTATAAAAACTCTAGTTATCTATTTAAATTATTATTGTTCTATCAAAATATTGAAAATACTAAAAATATTTAAATTTTCATTACTGCAAAAGTCATCTTTAGTTTAGATAATTATCTTTTTATTAAAAATAGAAAGTTTTCTATTTAATAGTGCATATTAAGTATTCTCCCTGTGGGTTCGATATTCAGGTCTTAATCAAAAAGTCCTATATTACTTGATAACGATACGTATACTTGCATAGTATCCCAATATATATAAATTAAAAGTTAAATTCTTATTTTTCTTTAGGATCAAGTTTTTGGTTTTATTGCAAAGGAAATATAAGTGAAATATAATCTGAATTATTGTTGTACTATGCATATTAGCAGTATCCAGGGATCAAGTTTTTGGCGCCGTTGCCGGGGAGAAATTGATTTTAAAAGCAAATTACTATTTTTAGAAAGTCTTATTTAAACTTTAAAGTTATCTTATCTTATCTTATTTTGTTTTGTTTATTTTATTTTATTTTATTATATGTTAGTGTATGTGTAGTTCAGGTTCTGAAGAACTAGTGCCCCACGATTCTAAATTAGAAAGAAATATTAGAAAAAAAACCCAAAAAAATTATAAACTTTGAAAAATCCAAAAAAATTACAGAAATGACCAAAATAATCAAAATGCTGAAAATTATCAAGAGTTTAGACATTTAAGAGATTATGCCAACCCTGCTGTAGATGAATTTCATTGCAGTATTCAAATACTTATTGTAGTGGCTAATTCATTTGAGTTTAAACCTGCTATCATCAAAATGGTATCAAATAATCAGTTTGGGTTATCACCAACTGAAGAACCAAATTTACATTTTGCCAATTTTCTATAATTGTGCGCTACATTTAAATACAATGGTGTATTTCAAATGATGTCATAAAACTAGGTTATTTCCTTTCTCACTAAGGGATAAAGCTAAGATGTGGTTGAATTCGTTAGCACCTGAATCTATTAGAACTTGGGGTGATTTAGCACAAAAATTCCTTGCTAAATATTTTCCACCGTCAAAAATTGCAAAGCTTAGAAATGTTATTATATCTTTTAATCAGTTTAAAGGGGAATCTATTTATGAACCATAGGAAAGATTTAAAGAACTCTTAAGAAAGTGTCCACACCATGCTATACTAGATTGGTTAATACTTCAAACTTTTTATAATGGATTAGTTGGATCTCTTAGATCAATCATCAATGCCGCTACTGGTGGTTCGTTGATTTCAAAACCATTTCATGACGCTTATACTTTAATTGAAGAAATGACTACCAATAATTTTCAATGGCCTTTTAAGTGGGTCAATCTTAAGAAAGTAGCCAATATTCATGAAACTGATGCATTTACCATGTTAGCAAATTAAGTTGTTGCAATTTCAAGGAAGTCAGACCAATTTGGAATGAATTTTTCTCAACCAATTTCCATGATTGAAGAGAATTCATTAGGCCAAATGGTAGATTCTCAAGCATCATTAGAAAATTTGAATGCCATAAATAATAAACAGAATAACCCATATTCAAGTTATTATAACCCATGTTGGAATAACCATCCTAACTTTAACTGGAATAATAATTCGGGTGGTAATAATTAGTAATGGGGGAACAACCAAGGAAACTCATTGGGAAACTGGAACAACCAAGGGAAAATAACTATAGATCTACTTATCCTCTAGGTTTTAACAGTAATATACAGTTTAAGGAGAAGAAGTTGTCTATAGAAGAAGTGGTGTTACAAATGGAAAATCAAATACAAAGTCAAGGTGCAACAATTAGAAATATTGATAATCAACTTACGCAAAAAGCAAATTCATTAAGTAGTCTTAGTAATACTGAATCAAATCCAAAAGACAAGAATAAAGAACAAGTAAAAGCCGTTCAACTTATAAGCGGAAGAGAGTTGGAAGGTCGGGTTCAAAAAAAAATTGAAGTAGAGAGAGAAGAAATTGAAGAATCAAAGGAGGGCGCTCCAAAAGATTCCGAGAGACCTATTTCTCCACTAAAAACTAATTTGGAAAAACCACCACCTCCAATTCTTCAGAGACTTCGTCAGCAGAAGTTGGGTAATCAATTTTCAAAATTTCTGTAAATATTTAAGAAGCTTAAAATTAATTTTCAATTTGCTGAAGCCTTAGAACAAATGTTGAGCTATGTAAAGTTTATGAAGGATATTCTCAACAGGAAAAGAAAGTTTGAAGATAACGCGACTGTTGCACTTAGTTAGGAGGGCAGTGCGATAATTCAGAAGAAGCTTCCTGAATAGCTTAAAGATCCTGGTAATTTTACAATTCCATGTGCAATAGGAGACAGATTTTATGGGAAAGCTTTATGTGATTTAGGTGCAAGCATTAACCTTATGCCATTATCAATATTTAAGAGATTGGGATTAGGAGAAATAACCCCTACTACTGCAACTCTGTAGTTAGTCGATCGTTCGATAACATACCCTAAAGGAGTTAAAGAAGATGTCCTAGTGAAAGTGGATCAATTTTCAAGTTGATTTCATTGTGCTAGATATGTAGGAAGATAAAGAGATACCTATCATTTTGGGGAGACTTTTACTAGCCACAAGAAAAGCAATGATAGTTGTGTAGAAAAAGGAATTAACAATGCACGTCAATGATAAAACTGTTACTTTTAACATGTCAAAATCAATGACATACCCTAAAAAAGGTAAAGATAATGAATGATATAGGATGGATGTTATAAGTTATCTAAGTGAATGCCCTTTTAGAACAAATTATGAAAAAAAATCTGAAGAAAAAAACTTGGAACACAAGCGAGAAGAGGAATTATATCAATGTGAAGGTCTTCTTAAGGAAAATTCAAACTATATTAAAGAAAGTTTTGATATTTTGGACACGATTGAAAAAGATACATCATTTTGTCCATCTATTAAAAAACCTCCAGAACTTGAGTTGAAGTTACTTGCTTATCATTTAAAATATGCCTTTTTAGGAGATTCCTCTACTTTACCAGTTATAATTTTCTCAAAATTAACAATGGAAGAAGAAGAAAGGTTGATAAAAATTCTGAAAAATTTTAAGAAAGTCTTTGTATGGATAATTACTGATATTAAAAGGAATCAGTCCTTCAATTTGTATGCATAAAATTCATATGGAAGAGAACTGCAAACCCAGGGATGATCCGTAAAGAAGATTGAATCCTTTTATGAAAGAAGTTGTAAAGAAATAAATTTTAATGTGGTTAGATGCTGGAATTATTTACCCTATTTTAGATAGTGCATGGGTTAGTTCAATTCATTGCGTTCCTAAGAAAAGAGGAGTAACTGTAACTGTAAATGAACATAATGAGTTAATACCTACTAAATATGTTACAGGGTGGCGAATATGCATTGATTATAGAAGACTAAATCTTGCCACTAGGAAAGATCATTTTCCATTACCCTTTCTAAATCAAATGTTGGATATACTAGCTGGGCATAAATACTTTTATTTTTTTGATGGATATATTGGTTATCACTAAATTGAAATATCTCCTGAGAATCAAGAGAAAACAATGTTTACCAGTCCTTATAGTACTTTTTTCTTTTAGAAGAGTGTCATTTGGTTTATGTAATGCCCCTGCTACATTTCAATGATGTATGATGGAAATTTTTTGTGATTTAACTGAAAAATAGTATTTATGGATGAATTGTATGAATGAAATTTTTTGTGATTTAATTGAAAAAGGGATTGAAGTCTTTATGGATGACTTTTCAGTGTTTGGAACATCTGTCCTTTGGTTTATGTAATGCCCCTGCTACATTTAAAAGATGTATGATGGCAATTTTTTGTAAATTGTATGAATGAAATTTTTTGTGATTTAATTGAAAAAGGGATTGAAGTATTCATGGATGAACTTTTTAATGTTTTTTCTTGACTCATGTTTAGAACATTTATCAAAAGTTCTTAAGCGCTGTGAAGAAACAAATTTAGTCATTAATTAGGAAAAATGTCAATTAATGGTAGCAGGAGAAATTGTATTAGGACATCAAATATTAGAAAATTGCATCGAAGTAGATCCTTGCTAAAATTCAAGTGATCGCTAATTTACCTTATCCAACAAATGTAAGGGGAATTAGGAGTTCTTTAGGACATGTCGGATTCTATAGACGATATATTAAAGACTTTTCAAAGATTGTTAAGCCTTTATGCCATTTACTAGAGAAAGATGTAATTTTTAATTTTGATGAGGAATGCTTAAAACCTTTCAATTTATTAACAGAAAAATTAATCACTTCACCAATTATAGTTTCACCAAACTGGGAAAAACCTTTTGAATTAATGTGTGATGCTAATGATTATGCTATTGGAGTTGTTTTAGGACAAAGATATGATAAAATTTTCAAAGTTATTCACTATGCTAGTAAAACTTATTGAAACTTAAAGAGATATGATAAAATTTTCAAAGTTATTTACTATGCTAGTAAAACTCTTAATAAAACTAAAATTAATATACAACAACTGAAAAAGAGTTATTAGCAATAGTATATGCTTTTGATAAATTTAGATCATATTTAATTGGAACCCATTGTGTAGTGCATACAGATCATTTTGATATTAAGTATTTAATGAAAAAGAAGGATGCTAAACCTAGACTTACAAGATTGATTCTTCTTTTGCAAGAATTTGATTTTGTAATAGTAGATCGGAAGGGGATTGAAAATCAAATTGCTGATCATTTATTCAGGCTTGAATTAGAAAAACCACTCTACTTTGAAAATAAAATTAATGAACATTTTCCAGATGAAAAAATGTTCACTATTAATGAATGGCGTGTTCCATGGTATGCCAACATTGTGAACTTTATTGTTAGTGATATTATACCCTATAGAATGACATACCAACAGAAGAGGAAATTTATTTCTGAAGCTAAGAATTATTTTTGGGATGAGCCATTTTTATATAAATAAGGAAAGGATCTGATTATTCGAAGATCTGTACCATTAGAAGACACTTATGACATTATTCAGAATAATCATAATTTTAATTTTGGGGGACATTTTGGTGTTGATAAAACAACATACAAAATTTTACAATTTTTAGAGATGTTAATGTTTATATCAAAACTTGTGATAGATGTCAAAGAGTAGGTAATATTTTTAGAAGAAATGAGATGCCCCTCAATTAAATGCTAGAAGATGAAATATTTGATGTTTGGGGATTAGATTTCATGGGACCATTTATACAATCCAGAAGTTGAAATATTTGATGTTTGGGGATTAGATTTCATGGGACCATTTATACTATCTTTCGTTAGAAGTTGAAATATTTGATGTATGGGGATTAGATTTCATGGGACCATTTATACCATCTTTCAAAAATTTATATATTCAGTTAGCAGTGGACTATGTATCCAAATGGATAGAAGTTGTTGCTTTACCTCGATGTGATGCTCAAAGTTTTGCAAATTTTTTGAAAATGAATATATTTTACAGATTTAGGATGTCAAGAGTTATCATAACTGATGGGGGAAGGCATTTCAGAAATGCCATAATGGAGAAATTATTAAAGAAATATCATATAAATCATAGGATTGCTACTACTTATCATCCTCAGACAAGTGGTTTGGCTGAATTATCCAATCAAAAAATTAAAAGAATTATGAAAAAAATTGTGAATCCAATAAAAATGGATTGGTCAGTCAAACTTGACTATACTTTGTGGGCTTATAAGACTGCATACAGAACTCCTATAAGAATGTCCCCGTATAGGCTAATTTTTGGAAAAGCTTGTCACTTACCAGTTGAACTTGAGCATAAGGTATATTGGGCAATTAAAGAGTTGAATTATAATTTGAAAGATGTTGGTGAGAAAATATTATTACAATTAAATGAACTTGAAGAGATAAGGAATGAATCTTATGAAAGTGCAAAAATTTATAAAGAAAAGATGAAGATGTGGCATGATCAAAGGATTCTTACTAAAAATTTTCAACCAGGGCAACAAGTTTTGCTATATAATTCAAGGTTAAGATTATTTCCAGGGAAACTTAAGTCCAGATGGATGGGTCCATTTATTGTGATTAAAGTTTATCCTTATGGAGCTGTGTATATTAAAGATCCTAAGTCTGAGAAAGTCTTTAAATTTAATGAGCATAGACTGAAACCTTACTTTATTGGGGATCAACATAAGTTTAATGATGGAATGATGTTGGGTCAACCAGAGTAAGCACTGATTATGTCGGGCTTACGACGTAAAACCAAGCGCTTTGTGAGAGGTAACCTATAGTTATCAGTGAGTTTTTATTTTGATTGTTGTTTTATGTGTGATTAAGAAAATTTGGGTTAGTATTTTTTAGAATAATATGTGTTAGTATTGATTTTAAGACTTTATTTAGTGATATAGACATGTTAAAATGAGAGTTTGGACGTTAAGTTGTCTAGTGCAAAAATGTGCATTGGCATTTAAGCGCGAAATTCAGCACTTAAGCGCGACAGTTTAAAAATATGTGCGAAATTAATATTCTAGAAGGAAAAATTGCCTAGAAGTTTGCAAAATTGTGCCAAGGCAGTTTCTAAACATTTCTAGGAGTTATTGGAAGGATTTAGGCATATAAATAGAAGGGTTTAGTGAAGAAATTTCACCCTAGAACATTTCTAGACCTAAAGTCTAAGAGAGAGATATATTTTAAGATGATTTATTCATGGGAGATGGATTTGAAGAAGAAGCAGGAGACCTTGGGGAAGAAATTCATTAGTCAAAGTGCACAAGAGATGTATAATGGTTTCTTAGCCGTTAGTATTGACGGGATATCAGAGAAAAAAGTGCACAAGAGATGTATAATGGTTTCTTAGCCGTTAGTATTGAAGGGATATCAGAGAAGGTCAACAAAATTGAAAATACCATGTCTATAATGGAGACTAAGGTATTGGAGATTCATGCACATCAAGAGCATATTGGATGGCAATTGAAAATGTAATTTAGCCACACTAGTTATATAGAGAAGCAAATAAGGAGATGTTTCTTAGGCAAAAGTGGATTGAAGATGATTGCATCAAGGAACGTCACCATCGTCCGTTTTATCATTATATTCTAGTTGCCCCAAGAGAGACTAATGAAAGACTTGAATTTGTTCCTTCTAATGAAGAATGGAATTAAGTTCAATGTTTGAAGTTATTTTTTTGTGTGTTTAAAGTCATTGTCTTTAAGTATTTTAGTGTTTAAGACTTGCTTTTAGTGTTTGTGTTACTTAGGTGTTTAATTGTGAAAGATTGTTAAGTGTTTGTATTTAGAAATATTTTCTCATCTAAGACTATTTGGAATGTGAACTAAGTGTTTAAATGTATTTGCACTCATTTGTGAATTAATATAAGTTTTTTTGTGTGAAATTTTGCGTTGTTTTAGCCTCAAAATGAAATAGTTATTGAGGAGAATTTTAAGATAAAGGAGAGTTACAAAAAGTTGAAAATAGTCATTTAAGTGTTATGAGACCATTTAGGGGTGATTTACTTAGGAAAATAGTGCATTTTACTTTAATTTGAAATTTTTGAAAATCGTGCACTAGCACCTAAACACCACTTCTTGCGCTTAGGGCTCGCAAACCAGAGAGGCAGGCGCTTAAGGGCGAGCAAACCAGAGAGGCAGGCGCTAAAGCGCCACTTACCCGCGCTTAAGTGCCGATTCACGAAAACCAGTTCACGAACAGTTAAAAGTGAATTTTTGAGCAAGAAATTGCCATTTTAATGCCAACGTCACCTTCTTCCTCTCGAGTTCGCAATTTTTGCGGGCTAGGACAGATCTAAATTGAAGGTCTCTTGGTGGAATCAAGTGAAATTTGCTAGATCCAAGTTCTTTGAGGTAAGAGCTTTACTTCTATGTAAAAATTTTGGATTTTCACCATGTATTTTGAGCACACTTGGAGAAATTAAAAAATTCACTATTCATGGAGAAAGGTGAGGAAAAATCTATGGAGATTGCATGAGAAGTTTAGTTTGTGCTTTTGGAAGTTTAGTTTAGTAATTTAAACTTAATTTTTGATGTTATTATTGGAATTTATAAAATTTGTAGAATGACACCAAGAATGAAGAGGAGCAAAAGCAAAAACCCTTTCGATTAGAGTAAATTTGTTAGTTCAAAAGCTCAAGATCAGTATAGTGATGCTTTGCAATCACACAAACTGATTCATGAGTGATGTTTTAGAAATCCGGGTGGAGACGTGGAAGATTTAATTGTTCACCGACAGTGGAAACAATTATGTTGTTTCTCTGCTGTAGCAGTTATATCTATTGTGAGGGAGTTCTATGCAAATCTCTTTGAAGCTGAAGAAAATCAAGTCATGGTTCGAGGAAAGTCGGTACCTTTTTCACTAGAGGTAATCAACTTGTTTTACCATTTACCACCAGATACGTTATGTTTTTATGCAAATTATAGTCCTACTGAAGCTGAATTAGATGAGATTATTTCTTACTTGACTATTGGGAGAGGAATTTGGAAGATAACTAATGAAAGGAGAGTTAATTTCCCAAATTCAAAGTTATGTGCAACTTCAAAGGCCTGATGCTATTTCATTTCTGCTCGTCTGCTTCCGACCATCATATCAGTGATGTGACCAGAGAAAGAGAGACTTTGAACTATTTTATTCAAGAGGGAGATCTCATCAACATTGGAGCTTTGATCTGTCAGACTATCATTAGTTCTGCTACAGCTGTTACAACTGCAGGACTGGGATTTACTTCCTTGATCCTTTATTTATGTTAGCAGGTTGGAGTTAAATATGATAGCTGGGAGGAAGTGTTATTACCTCTAAAGCCCATCACAAAGGTGAATGTGAAGAATTATTCTGAGCATTCAATTTTTGGCTGGAGAGGAGGATTTTCCAGAAGCTATGGAATGGAGACGTCTGCTGCTTCTACCTCTGCTGCTTCTACATCTACACCATCTACCTCACGTGCTTCTACATCTCGAGGTGAGTCTACTGATATCAAAGATGAGTTAGTACAGAAGATGATAGATAATATCAATTTTAATGCTGATAAGGTATAAAATTTAGAGCATTTTGCAGATCATACTAATATTTATAATAGGAGAAAGATTGATTATGAAAAGAAATTCCACTCATCTTTGAAGTGCCTGATTAGAGGTGACCCAAGAGTGCAATTTCCTCTATATCCTCGATATCTTGATTATGAGCCTGCAGAAAAGTGGTATAATGGTGATTCTGAGGATGAGGAGTATGATTGAGATATTTTTATGTTTTTTTATGTTAAAGACTATGTGATGTGGTACTGCTACATTTATTTTGTGTTGATTTGGACTATGTACTATGTTATGTTTGGGACCTTTTATATTGTTATTGTGATGTTGTGTTTTGTTAGTGGCCTGTTTTAACATTCTAGGGGAGTAACTGTTGATGTGTGTTTAATACTGTTTTAGTTAGATTAGGATTGAACTTGATTCTATGTCTTTTGAAAAGTTTAAAAATCTAGCTAACTTAGATCTTAAATTTAAATTTGTGAAAGTGCTACCCTGTATTTTTCTTTAATCATGTTAGTTTGTTTGTTTTTATGCTGAGATTGTAAAATCAAGTTAGTGTGTTAATTTACTTTTATGTTTATACCCACTGCTT
>JXCR01140271.1:76088-100348 GCA_002079205.1 Phalaenopsis hybrid cultivar | reverse complement strand
GAGAAATTAGAGATAAGTTTATTTATTATTATAGTTTGTATGACTTTGATTTTATATATGAATTCCGAGTTTTGTTGTGTTTTTCTCAAGAGATCTGAGTAGCTTTCTCTATCTTTCTCCTTGTCTTGAGATTTGTGAAATGATGATTTGAATTGGTGGAGCCATGAAAATGTTAAAGAAATTGTGATGATCTTTTCACTTCGTATTAATTACTTTCAATCTGGCCAATTGATTTGTTTAAAATATGTTGAGTTTTACAACCGAATGGTGAAGTCATGAAAATGTTTAAGAAATTGTGATGATCTTTTCACTTCGATCTTAATTTACTGAAGCCATGAAAATGTTTGAGAAATTGTGATGATCTTTTCACTTCGATCTTAATTTACTTTCAAATCTGGCCAATTGATTTGTTAAAATATGTTGAGTTTTACAACTAAAGTGAAGATTACATCAAATATTCAGGGAGGTCAAAGACCTTGGAAGTTGGGTGCAAATAAATAGGAAAATAAAATTATCAGGCGTAGAATTGGAGATTTTAGAGTGACAGACTAAAATCCCAAATTCGGTCCTATCATTTGGGTGTTGAAGTGTAGATGTTAGCCTTTAGCTGAGGGGAACGTGGAAGTTCTGAAGTAAGAGCCGGTATCCTCCCAGCCTAGCTGCAGATCTAATAAACATGCGTAGGATTAGTCAATGTTCTTTATGCCTCGACCAAAAGGCAAAGAATAGGTATGCTCTTATTTGGCACAATACAAATTGAACTGATTCACTTTATCCATTCACTATAATTTCTTGACAAAGAGAAGGATAAAATTGAACTGATTCACTTTATCAATTCACTATAATTTCTTGACAAAGAGAATGATGTTTTCAGTGTATTATTGAATAACACATTTAAACCCTCATTAGTATCATTAGTTATTTAATAGTTATTAAAATTACATATTTATTTTAATTGTCCATTCACTATAATTTCTTGACAAGGAGAATGATGCTTTCTTATATATTGAATATCACATTGGAATTCACTATAATTTCTTGACAAGGAGAAGGATGCTTTCTTATATATTGAATATCACATTTAACTAATTTATTAGTATAATTAGTTATTTAAGAGTTATTAAAATTACATATTTATTTCAATTGTCTATTAATGTAATATAATTAGTTATTTAAGAGTTATTAAAATTACATATTTATTTCAATTGCCTATTAGTGATATATAAGCAAATTGAATTTGATTATTGCGATTGAGTATTGCTTTTCTAATATCTTAGTTCTTAATTCTAATATTACTCCCTGTGGGATCGATATCTAGGACTCCATTAGAGCCCTATATTAATTGAACGATACATATACTTGCATTGATAAATGTGACTTTACAATTATTGAATATTTTATACATCCATCTTTATCGAATTTATAACTGTTATTAAGTTTTGGTGTAATTGCTGAGGAATTAATTCTTTTAGCAGCAGTATTAAATACTTATATTTTTAAGCATATATAAAGTCGCTGTCAAGTTTTTGGCGCTGTTGCCGTGGAGTAAACAAGAATCATAATTAGAGTAACAGGCAAATTATGATTATTAGAAAATTTTTACTTGAATTGCAACTTACTTTCATATTTAGTTAATTGTTTTACTGTGTATTGATTTCAAATTGTATGCTTAAATTTGGACCTGAAAATCTTATACTCGATTCAGAATTAGAATGCACTGTTAGAAGGATTAGAAGATTGAGAAGAAAACCTAGAAATTCTGATACAATGGAAAACAACATGAACAATCAAGGAATAGAGAATGGACACCAACCTAGACCCCTACGAGATTATGTAACTATCCAAAATCCTGATGTAGCTGCTAATTCATTTGAGCTTAAACCTGCTATTATCCAAATGATACAAAACAATCAATTCAGAGGTACACCAAATGAAGATCCAAACTTATACCTCGTTAGTTTTTTAGAATTGTGTGATACTTTTAAATATGATAGAGTCTCACACGATGCTGTTAGACTTAGACTTTTTCATTTTTTATTAAGGGATAAGGCTAAGATGTGGTTAAAATCATTAGCGCCGGGATCTATTAGAACATGCGGAGAACTTTCACAGAAATTTCTATCCAAATATTTTACTCCATCCAAAACTGCTAAACTTAAAAATGACATAACATCGTTCTGTCAAATAGATGGAGAGTCAATATACGAAACTTGGGAGAGATTTAAAGATCTTCTTAGAAATTGCCCTCATCATTCGTTACCAGATTGGTTGATAATTCAAACTTTTTATAATGGACTAGTGGGATCACTTAGATCGATTATAGATGCTGCGACTGATGGTTCTTTAATGTCAAAACCTTTTGATGAGGCTTGTTTGCTAATAGAAGAGATGACTACCAAAAATTTTCATTGGCCCTCTGAAAGGGTAAATCTTAAAAGAGTAGCTAGTATCCGTGATTCTGATGTATGTTAGCTTTGCAGATTGCTACTAAAAGAGTAGCTAGTATCCATGATTCTGATGCAATATCTATGTTAGCTTCACAAATTACTGTATATCAAAGAAATTAGATCATTATGGGATGAATTATTCTTCAACACCTCCTATGATGGAAGAGAATTCATCTGGGAAATTTGTGGATGTTCAACCTTCATATAAGACTTTAAATGCTATTAACAGACGCAACAACCCTTATTCAAACTATTATAACCCAGGTTGGAAGAATCATCCAAATTTTATTTAATAACAATTCTTCTACAAATCAACAATGGGCAAACAACCAAGTGAACCCATTAGGAAATTCATCCAACCAAGGTAACAATTCTTCTACAAATCAACAATGGGCAAACAACCCAGTGAACCCATTAAGAAATTCATTATCAAAGGAAATGCTAACTATAGACCTTCTTATCCTATTCCTCTACAAATCAACAATGGGCAAACAACCCAGTGAACCCATTAGGAAATTCATCCAACTATGGAAATGTTAATTATAGACCTTCGTATCCTCCAGGATTTAACAGTAACACTCAAGTTAAGGAAAAGAAGTTGTTTATGGAAGAGCTGATATTAAACATGGGTTAACAATTGTAGAATCAAGGAAATAAATTACAAAATCAAGAAACTGCTATTAAGAATATTGAAAATTAATTAGGGCATATCGCTACTGTGCTTAGTAACCGAACATTGGGAACTTTTTCTAGTACTGTAGAACCAAATCCTAAAGATTAAGGAAAAGAACAGATAAAGGCGATACAATTACGAAGTTGAAAAGAATTGAAAACAAGAGTGCAAAAAGAAACGGAAACTGAAAAAGAGAAAGTGGATACCGACAACAAAAAGGATCAAGAGTACCTAGATTTAGAATATCCAATTACACCAATAAAAATTACTGTGGAGAAACCTCCACCACCGTTTCCTCAAAGATTGAAGCAACATAAACATAATGAACAATTATCCAAGTTTTTAGAAATTCTTAAGAAATTAACGGTAAATATTCCCTTCGTAGAAGCTTTAGAACAAATGCTCAATTATGTGAAATTTTTGAAAGATATTCTGAACAAGAAGAGGAAGTTCACTGATAACAAAACTGTTGCACTTAGCGAAGAGTGTAGTGCAATTATTCAGAAAAAGCTTCATGAAAAATTAAAAGATCCTGACAGTTTCTCTATACCGTCTTCTATCGGTAAAAAATTTTATGGAAGAGCTTTATGTGATTTGGGAGCCAACATTAATCTTATGCCTCTATCAGTTTTCAAAAGATTAGGATTAGGAGAAGTCTCACCTACTCGGCATTAATCTTATGCCTCTATCAATTTTCAAAAGATTAGGATTAGGAGAAGTCTCACCTACTGAGTCAGCATTAATCTTATGCCTCTATCAATTTTCAAAAGATTAGGATTAGAAGAAGTCTCACGTACTTTTGTTATTCTTATGCCTCTATCAATTTTCAAAAGATTAGGATTAGGAGAAGTCTCACCTACTTCTGTAATTCTTCAGTTAGCGGATCGTTCAGTTACATATCCTAAGGGAGTTATAGAAGATGTGTTAGTAAGACTACAGTTAGCAGATCGTTCAGTTACATATCCTAAGGGAGTTATAGAAGATGTGTTAGTAAATAAATCTTATGTCTCTATCAATTTTCAAAACATTAGGATTAGGAGAAGTCTCACCTACTTCTGTAACTCTTTAGTTAGATCAATTTTCAAAAGATTAGGATTAGGAGAAGTCTCACCTACTTCTTTAACTCTTCAGTTAGAATCAATTTTCAAAAAATTAGGATTAGGAGAAGTCTCACCTACTTCTATAACTCTTCAGTTAGCGTATCAATTTTCAAATGATTAGGATTAGGAGAAGTCTCACCTACTTCTGTAACTCTTCAGTTAGCAAATCGTTCAGTTACATATCCTAAGGGAGTTATAGAAGATGTGTTAGTAAAAGTGGACAAATTTATACAGTTACATATCTGGGAGTTATAGAAGATGTGTTAGTAAAAGTGGATAAATTTATCTTTCCTGTGGATTTCATTGCTTTATAGAAGATGTGTTAGTAAAAGTTGATAAATTTATCTTTTCTGTGGATTTCATTGTTTTATATATGGAGGAAGACAAAGAAATACCTATCATTTTAGGGAGACAATTTTTAGCTACTGGAAAAGCTATGATAGTGTTCAAAAAAGAGAATTAACTATGAGAGTTAACGATCAAGAAGTAACTTTTAACATTGCAAAATCTATGAAATACCCTGGTGTTGAAAGAGATAATGAATGTTTTCGCATGGAAATTAGTGAACATCTATTGAATGAATATTTTAAAGAACATTTTGAAGAGAAAGATCAATTTGAAGATAATGATGAAGTTACTTTGGAAGAATTAGAAAATGAAGAATTAGATTACATTCCAGAAAGATTTGAGATGCCAGATATTACCGAAAATGCTGATAAGAATCTATTTCCGTCAATTGTAAAACCACCTGAACTTGAGTTGAAAATATTGCCGAGCCATTTGAAGTATGTGTTTTTGGGAGACTCATCTATATTAATTGTTATTACCAAGCCACTTGAAGTATGTGTTTTTAGGAGACTCATCTACATTACCTGTTATTATATCTTTTCCTAGCCACTTGAAGTATGTATTTTTAGGAGACTCATCTACATTACCTATTATTATATCTTCTGCCTAGTCACTTGAAGTATGTATTTTTAGGAGACTCATTTACATTACATGTTATTATATCTTCATGATTTGCAAGAGCAAAGACTGTTAGATACATTGAAAAGATATAAGAAAGCTTTTGGTTGGACATTAGCTGATATTAATGGAATCAAGCCTTCAATTTGTATGCATAGAAATATATTAGATGAACAATATAAATCGAGAGTTGATCCACTAAGGAGATTAAATCCAATGATGAAAGAAGTAGTTAAGAAGGAAATTTTGAAATGGTTAGACACTGGAATTATATATCCTATTTCAGACAGTGCGTGGGTAATTGAATTTTAAAATGGTTAGACACTGGAATTATATATCCTATTTCAGATAGCGCGTGGGTAAGTCCAATTCATTGTGTTCCTAAGAAAGGAGGAGTGACTGTTGAGACAAAAGAAAATAATGAATTAATACCCATCAGATAAGTTACTAGGTAGCATATTTGCATTGATTATAGAAAATTAAACACTGCCACCAGGAAAGATCTCTTCGCTTTACATATTTGCATTGATTATAGAAAATTAAACACTGCCACCAGGAAAGATCACTTCCCTTTCCCTTTCTTAGACCAAATAGTAGATAGACTTGCTGAGCACAAATATTTTTATTTTTTAGATGGATATACGTGTTACCATCAAATTTCTATTGCTTTTGAGGATCAAGAAAAGACAACATTTACTAGTATTTTTGGAACTTCTGCTTTTCGAAGAATGCCTTTTGGATTATGTAATGCACCTGCAACATTCCAGAGATGTATGATGTCTATATTTAGTAAGTTAATTGATGATGGATTGGAAGTATTTATGGATGATTTCTCTGTATTTGGAACATCATTTGATGCATGCTTAAATACCATGGTATGCTGATATTGTTAATTATATTGTAAGTGATATTTTGCCACCTATGCTGGCATTGCAACAACAATACCATGGTATGCTGATATTGTTAATTATATTGTAAGTGATATTTTGCCACCTATGCTGATATTGCAACTACCATGGTATGCTGATATTATTAACTATATTGTAAGTGATATTTTGCCACCTATGCTGACACTGTAACAACAAAGAAATATCATTCATGATGCGAAAACATACTTTTGGGATGAGCCTTATTTATATAAACAATGTAAGGTTCTTATTATGAGGAGATGTGTACCTTATGAAGAAACTGATCTAATCATTCATAAATATCATGATTCTGAATTTGGAGGACATTTTGGGATTGATAAAACTGCTTATAAAATTTTACAAGCTGGATTTTATTGGCCTACTATATTTAGAGATGTTTATAGATACATAGAAACTTGTGATCGATGTCAAAGAGTAGGCAATATATCTAGAATAAATGAATTGCCTCTGAATTTCATATTAGAAGTTGAGATATTTGATGTTTGGAAATTAGATTTCATGGGATAATTTACTTCTTCAGAAGTTGAGATCTTTGATGTTTGGGGATTATATTTTATGGGACCATTTATTCCTTTATTTGAGGAACTATACATATTAATTGCAGTAGACTATGTTTCAAAGTGGATTGAAGCACAAGCTTTACCTCGTGATGCTAAAAGTGTTTCAATATTTTTAATGAAAAATATTTTCACTAGATACGAAATGCTTAAAATGATTATCACTGATGGAGGATCCCATTTTAGGAATAAATACATTTAGAGATTGGCAGAAAAATTTAATATTATTCATAGAATCTCTACTACCTATCATCCATACCCAGTGGGTTAGCTGAAGTTTCTAATAGAGAGATTAAACAAATACTTGAGAAGACTGTAAACACTAGTAGAGTAGTTGGTCCACTAGACTGGATACCGCATTATGGGCTTACAGGACTGCTTATAAAACTCCTATTGGAATGACTCCTTATAGACTGATTTTTGGAATGACTTGTCAATTACTAGTAAAATTGGAAAATAAAGTATATTGGGCAATTAAAGAGTTCAACTATAATTTGAAAGATGTTGGCAAGAAGAGATTGTTACAGTTAAATGAATTAGAAGAATTAAGAAATGAATCATATGATGACGACATAATTTATAAGGAAAACCCAAAGTTATGGCATGATCGGAAGATTAACCAGTAGAACATTTGAACTAGAACAAGAAGTTTTACTTTATAATACTAGGCTGAAGTTATTCCCTGGGAAATTAAAATCTCTCTTGGGACCCTTTACTGTGACTCAAGTTTATACTTACGGAGCTATTGAAATTGAAGATCAGAAGATAGGGACCCTTTACTGTGACTCAAGTTTATACTTACGGAGCTGTTGAAATTGAAGATCAGAAAATCTCAAGTTTATACTTACGGAGCTGTTGAAATTGAAGATCAGAAGACATGAAATAGATTTAAAGTAAAACCCTTTACTGTGACTCAAGTTTATACTTACAGAGCTGTTGAAATTGAAGATCAAAAGACTGAAAATAGATTTAAAGTAAATGGACACAAATTAAAACCGTATTTTGAGGGTAAAAGATGAAATTTTAAAGAGTTTTTAATGATCAGTCAACCTGAATAAACCTGAATAGGTCAGGCTGGCGACATTAAACTAAGCATTTTATGAGAGAAAACCCATAATTATCTTTATTTTTGTTACGATTATAGTAGTTTTTATTTGAAATAATCTTTATTTGGTAGTTTAAGCTCTACTAACTCTTATTTACCCCTTGAATCATCATAAAAATTGGATCCATAGAGAAAAATTGGAACGCATTCGGACCAGAGCGAAACTGTGCAATTTTTTCCTTAGGCGCCGACGGTGCCCTCGACCTCGCCGATGGCGAGACCGGCAAGATGGCAGTTTCTGGACTTTGCATGGCAGTTTTTGGCAGTTTTTAGGCGAGATTTACCACTTTTAAACTCCCAAATTCGTTCCTAAGTTCATATTTCCCCAAAAAATAAAGTGAAACTCCACCATATTCATTTCTATGCCATCCAATTCTCGTGATAATCCCAGAATGCGAGTGTTCAAATGGAGAAAGTTTCTTAGTGTGGAAACGCAGCGAATCTTCAGCAAGGTACTGACAAAGAAAAGATTGATCAAGGAATGAGGATTCATAAATAACGGATTGAATAATCCCTCTACGAAAATTGAAGAGATGATAGTGCGACGAAGATGGGAGGTGATGTGCTATATTACCACCACCATGGTTGTTCCTGTGGTGAAAGAATTTTATGCATATTTGCATGGAATAAACTAGGGAGCCATTTATGTGCGAGGTCAATGGATAACTTTCACTCTTGCACGGATCAATGAATTATACATGATCGAGAACGTTCCTGTCTACCCTTATTCCAACTTCGTCCTGACAAGAAACCAGATGAATGAGATTTACCAATATTTAATGGATGAAACTGAAGACTGGGAAATGAGAGAAAACATGTATGTTAGTTTTTCTGTGACACTCCTAAATCCCGTTTCAAAACACTGACACTTCTTCATTTCTGCAAAACTTTTACCGACAATGAAGATCGGTAAAGTTTCTAAAGAAAGTGCTATTTTGAATTACTGCATCCAAATAGGACTGCTGATCGATATTGGATCAATAATTATGAAGTCTTTTTATGGCCTGATCGTTCATGGATCAACTTATGGGCTTGGATACCCTTCCACAATTTTCTCACTTTGCAGTCAGTTCCAAGTATCCTACAAAAATTTGGAAAAGGTACTTCTACCTTGGAATCCTTTGGACCCAACTGAGAGATTTCCAGCTTTTGAAGATGAAAATGACATGACTATTATGGTAGATCAAGCATCTCAGAATTCACTACCGATCCAACCCTTAGTTCCTGACAAGATTGGTGATCCTGCGTAGAATTAAGAAATTGGAGAAGGAGGTACAAAATGTCATGAATGCAATTAATAATATCTTCGATTTCTTCTATCATCTAGACTGGAGGATGAAAGAACATTTTTCTCACTCTGGACATATAGAAGATAGTTTGATACGACTGATGAGGAGGATGAAATTGATAGAAGAGGATTCTACTGAAGAATTTCCATACCGACCATTTTATAACCTCTTCGTTCATGTGCAATCAACGGGTGATCTCGGAGGAGAATCTAATACTAAATTTGAAGAATAGTAGATTTATATTTCTACCTGTCAGTCTATGTATGTAATTTGATTGTATTTTGCATTTGCTTTGTTTTAGAATTATGCTTTTAGATCTCTGTATAGTTGAGACTAAGCATATAATGTTTTGTCTTCAGCGTTTTGAGTGTTGTGGCTTGGATTGCGACGCTGAATTAATGTATTGAGGTTGAGAAAATACCAAACTTAGGTGTGTTATATAACGTATATTGTAAATCATGGAATTTATATATAATTTGTGTGTTGTGTAACGTATATTGTAACTCTTGAACTTTATATATAATTGTGATATTTTGTGTTTAAGTTTATTTGTGATAAGTACATCATTTAATCACTTAAAATTATGTCTATAATGATTGAACGAATGTGTGATAAGTACATCATTTAATCACTTAAAATTATGTCTATAATGATTGAACGGATGTCGTTAAGGCTTAAAATTGATCAAAATCACAAAAATCTGGGAATTGAACCAAATCAATAAAGCCCGCCGACGACGCGCTCGACGCCGCCGACGTTGGACTTTTCCCGAGACTAGGTATATATTTTTAAAAGAGCGCGCCGACGGCGCCGAATACCCCGCCAACTGTGAGATCCAAAAAAAACACCTTTAACCACGATTTTAACCAGTCAACCGCCACTATTCATCATCCCCTTCCTCTGAAAAGTACGATTTTTGACCTAGGGCTTGAGAGATCTTGGATTGGGAGGCGATTTCATGGCATTTAGATACCGGATTTGATCATCTCTAGGTAAGAGCTTCACTCCAAACTAAAAATATTTGATTTTCACAATGGATTTCTTCCACATTGAGGAGATTTGAAAAATTTGAGAATGTGAAGAAAATATTGGGAAGAAATTCTTGGAACTTAGTGTTGAACTCTTAGAATTACTTTTGAAAGCCATTATTTTCATATTTGAAGTATATCTTGGAATTTTTCTATAATTTTGATTAGATTGAAGTGGCTCCACGACAAAAGAGACGACTTGAGTTTGACAAGTCTCGCTTCATCAACGTGAAGGCTCAATCAAGATTTACTTCAGTATTTGAAGGAAAAAATGCATACAAGATCATGTTTTTGAGAGTCCGGGAGGAGAAATTGAACGAGTTATTATCAAGCGGAGGTGGGAAAAGTTTTGTTACACCACCAATAAGGCCGCTGCAAATATTGTGAAAGAATTCTATGCCAACATGTTCTATTCTGAAGATGGAATTGTTCAAGTGCGGGGATTTCCTGTTGAACTTAATGCCGCCCACATTAACACCTTTTACGAAGTCCCAGATTCTTATAGCTGACATTATGAATCCTTTAGTACTATGGAAGGCCCACTGAATGATGTGATCAACTTTCTCACTGATGGGAAAGGAACGGGGAAGATTAAGCAACGAGAATGGGTAAATTTTTCTACTTCCATGTTAAATGCCACCTCTAAAGCGTGGCACTATTTCATTTCCTCTACTCTGTTACCAACTTATCACCAAAGTGAGGTAACTAGGGATAGAGCTATTCTGAATTTTTGTATTCAGAATAACAAAATTATAAATGTGGGAAGAATTATTTTTAAGAATATATTGACTACAATAAGGAGTGAAACAAGTGGAGGTCTAAGACATCCTGTCCTTATTTATGCACTTTGCCAACTTTCTGGAGTGGAAGCTGGAGGTGATGAGGAATGGGTTTACCCTGTGAAACCCATTAGTAAAGCTAATTTGAAAACTTATAAATTCCATGAAAAATGGAGAACTGGAAGTAGGAGTCAAGAACCTTTTACTAGTAGAGCTGTCCCCTCCAATTATGATTCCACCTTCTAGTTCCCCTACTCTGACTGATTTGATGAATGAGTTGACCTTGCAGCGAAAGAGTAATAAATTAATTAATGAAAGGATTGGAGGTTTAGAATGTCGACATGATTAAGATAGTGAGTACCTTCAGAGGCATTCAAATTTTGAGGTAGCTTATTACGAAGCTCAGGCTTGACACTACAGAGGTGAGCCGATGTTACTTTCCCTGAGTGCCCCCGACATACTCAGTATCAGCCCAATCTACCTGTTGATCAAGGAGACGAAGGCATAGTTTGGGATTTTGATATCTGATAGTAATTGATGTACTTGTAATTGTACTTTTATTTTTGTGATCTTTTGCGATATAAATGGATGTTTGTGTGTATTTGTACTTCCATTTTTATTGTTATGTTGTAATTGGATGATTTTTAATTTTTGTTATAAAGTTAGTGTGGTAGTTAAATTTGCATGTGCAGTATAATAGATGTTGAGTAGTATTTTGCGAATTGTAATGTAATGTGATTTTTATTTTTGCAATTTAATTTAATTATTTTGTTTGGTTTTGTGGTTATGTTAGGGAATATTGTGTTTGTTTAATGTTTTAGTTTTGCACTTATTTCAAAATTTCATTACCCATCAATTTCTTTAATGATTTATATCTGTAGAAATATCCTAATGTTATAGACCAGGTGAAGTGGAAATTTTGAGGACTGCAAAAAATTTAGAATGATGAAATTGCCTAAAATACCAATGTATGATTTATATTTAGAGTTTTTCTTTCCACCTGTACCACTTTATATTGAAAAATTTAAGTTTGGGGGAGGAAAGAAAAAAATTAACTATTAGATGTACTCTATTTAATTATTTTAAAAAATTATTAATATGATTTTATGTAGTGAATTTAATTCAAGTAACTATATTTTGTATCTATTTAAATATTATGGTAGATTTAAAGAAATATTTTTGTAATGAAAATTAAATTTGTAAATTAAGATATTTAGAAGGAATATTTTTGTAATGAAAATTAATTTTTTAGATTAAGATATTTAGTATAAGAGAGTAAGATTATAGTAACTATTTAAAGTAAAGGAAACTATATTTTGAAGTATTAAGAATCTGGAAATTCATTTGAAGAAAAGATTGGGGCTCAATGATATAAAAGCTATGAAATATTTATAAGATAAGGGAATGCTTTGAGTTTCAAATTTAGGGAAAGAAAGGTGATGTTCAAATCTTTAAAGGCTATCTAGATATAGTAATCCTCACTTGAAAAAGGAAAAGGAAAGGATTGAAAAAAATCATTGAAGAGAAAAGAAAAATATATAGGATTGAAAGCAATCTAAATAAAAAAGAGAAAAGAAAGAAAAAAAAAATGAAGGTGTGGAGAAGCTTGAGGATATGCCTAATAAAAAATTGGCTTCACTGGACCTATCTAAAAGGAAAACTTAAATACATTCCTGAACTTATATTTATGAAATAGATCTTTTAATAGTAGTGTTCTCATGAAATTCCTATCCTTTGGATATTCTAAGTGACTTGATATTACAACATATAGTCATTCTTGAAATGAATAGAAAACTAGAACTCTTAAACTTGATGACTAAATATGCAACATATAGTCATTCTTGAAATGAATAGAAGATTAGAACTCTTAAACTTGATGACTAGAAAATCTTGTAGCTACAGAGTTAATTTAATTACTTGAATTTTTTCTAAAAATCTCACTATGATATTTATCTAAATCAAACTTATAATATTTTTGAATTAAAACTTTACTACAATAGATCATAGCTTTTATGTAGTACTAAAAATTACTTGAGGACAAGTAAAAGTTAAGTTTGGGGGATTTTGACCAAAGGAGAATATGTTGAGATTTTCATACTTATTTTACATAGTTTTTTATGATATTGCACTTTAAAGAAAGATATTTTTGATGTTTTGCTGCAGGAATGATGAATTCAGGTCATTGGAGCAAAAAGATGCAAAAAGGAGCGAATTTGGAGCAAAAATGACCAAAATATCAAGATTTGAACTAGGGTGCCGATGACAAGCCCAACGTCGCTGGCGGCGGACTTTTCCCGAGGCTTCAGATTTAATTCATTTAGAAGTCCCGCCAAAGGCACCCTCGAGGCCGCCGACGGCGAGCTCGGCGGTTATGTCCAACTGCGCATTGGATGAGGACAAAATTTGGAGAGGTGCTTAGGCAACTCTTGGGAAAACTCATCAACAACTTTAAAAAAAGAAATTTGCCGAAAATTGAGAGGGTCCTGGATGTTAGAAAGGTCCTGGAGGTTGGAGAGATTCCATTAATATTTGTTAGAAAGTCTAAATTGTGAGGAATTCTTCATGAGATTGTAAGAGTGGAGGGAAAGTGAGAGATTTCTTCCTCCTTGCCGCTTCAACGAGAAATTTTATGTGTTGTAAAGAAAGGAAGAGATTCAGAGGAACTTCGAGGAGTTTTCTTGGTGAGAAATTAGAGATAAGTTTATTTATTGTTGTAGTTTGTATGACTTTGATTTTATATATAAATTCTGAGTTATGTTGTGTTTTCCCCGTTTTCTGAGTAGTTTTCTCTGTCTTTCTCCTTGTCTTGAGATTTGTGAAATGGTGATTTGAATTATCTGAGTAGTTTTCTCTGTCTTTCTCCTTGTCTTGAGATTTGTGAAATGGTGATTTGAATTGATGTGAGTAGTTTTCTCTGTCTTTCTCCTTGTCTTGAGATTTGTGAAATGATGATTTGAATTGGTAGAGCCATGAAAATGTTAAAAAAATTGTGATGATCTTTTTACTTCGATCTTAATTTACTTTTAATCTGAACAATTGATTTGTTAAAATATGTTGAGTTTTACAACTAAAGTGAAGATTACATCTAAGATTCATGGAGGTCAAAAAAATGTTTAAGAAATTGTGATGATCTTTTCACTTTGATCTTAATTTATTTTCAATCTGGTCATAAATGTTAAAGAAGTTGTGATGATCTTTTCACTTTGATCTTAATTTACCTTCAATCTGGCCAATAATGTTTAAGAAATTGTGATGATCTTTTCACTTTGATCTTAATTTGCTTTCAATTTGACCAATTATTTGTTAAAATATGTTGAGTTTTACAACTAAAGTGAAGATTACATCCAAGATTGAGGGAGGTTTTAAAATATGTTGAGTTTTACAACTAAAGTGAAGATTACATCCAAGATTTATGGAGGTCAAAATAAAATATGTTGAGTTTTACAACTAAAGTGAAGATTACATCCAAGATTTAGGGAGGTCAAAGCCATTGGAAGTATGTTGAGTTTTACAACTAAAGTGAAGATTACATCCAAGATTCAGGGAGATCAAAGCCCTTAGAAATTGGGTGCAAATAAATAGGGAAATGGTTGAGTTTTACAACTAAAGTGAAGATTACATCCAAGATTCAAGGAGGTCAAAGCCCTTGGAAATTGGGTGCAAATAAATATAGTTTTACAACTAAAGTGAAGATTACATCTAAGATTCAGGGAGGTCAAAGCCCTTGGAAGTTAGGTGTAAATAAATAGGAAAATAAAATTATCGATCGTAGAATTGGAGATTTTAGATTGACAGACTAAAATCCCCAATTTGGTCTTATCGTTTGGGTGCTGAAGTGTAGATGTTAGCCCTCAGGTGTGGGGAATGTGGGAGCTCCGAAGTGAGAGTCGGTATCCTCCCAGCCTAGCTACAGATTAAGTAAAGGAATGTGGGAGCTCCAAAGTGAGAGTCGGTATCCTCCCAGCCTAACCACGGATTCAGTAAATGGAACGTGGGAGCTCCGAAGTGAGAGCCGGTATCCTCCCAGCCTAGCCATGGATTCAGTAAACATGCGTAGGATTAGTCAATGTTCTTTATGCCTGGACCAAAGGGTAAAGAATAGGTATGCTCCTACTGTGGGAGCTCCAAAGTGAGAGCCGGTATCCTCCCAGCCTAGCCGCAAATTCAGTAAACAAGTGTAGGATTAGTCAATGTTCTTTATGCCTGGACCAAAGGGTAAAAAATAGGTATGCTCCTATTTGAGGATTAGTCAATGTTCTTTATGCCTGGACCAAAGGGTAAATAATAGGTATGCTCCTATTTGACACAATACAAATTGGACTGATTCACTTTATCCATTCATTATAATTTCTTGTCAAGAAGAAGGATGCTTTCTTATATATTGAATATCACATTAAAAACCTCATTAGTATAATTAGTTATTAAAGTTATTAAAATTACATATTTATTTCAATTTCCTATTAGTGACAGATAAGCAAATTGAATTCCATTGTTGCGATTGAGTATTGCTTTTTCTAATATCTTAGTTCGTAGTTCTAATATTACTCCCTATGGGATCGATTTCTAGGACTCCATTAGAACCCTATATTACTTGAGTGATACATATTACTACATTGATAAGTGTGACTTTACAAGTCTTGAATTTTTTATACATCCATCTTTATCAAATTTATAACTATTATTAAGTTTTGGTGCAGTTGTTGAGGAATTAAATTTTTTAGCAGCAGTATTAAATACTT
Organism: Phalaenopsis hybrid cultivar; assembly: GCA_002079205.1. NCBI lineage: Eukaryota > Viridiplantae > Streptophyta > Magnoliopsida > Asparagales > Orchidaceae > Phalaenopsis > Phalaenopsis hybrid cultivar. The sequence goes on along the minus strand of JXCR01140271.1, from coordinate 84,736 downwards.
ATATTTCTAAGCATATATAAAGTCGCAGTCATATTATATTTTAAAGAAAAATATTTAGCATATTTTGGTTTCAGGTACAAGAAATGAACTTTTGGAGAAAATGAATCAAAAATGATGCAATTTGGAGTAAAAATGAGATAGAAAAATAAATTCAAACTTGACACTTTTCAATGTCTTTCTATGCTTAATCTACTTTACGTTTATCACATGTTTTTAAATAGCATTACACTTTAGAGAAATGTTGTTTTTATGCTTATTTTGTAGGCATACCTGTTAGGAGCGAAACAGAACTGATACGGGGAAAAATGGAGCAAAACGATGGAGCTGCTGCAAGGTGTTGCCTGAGTCGCCAAAACTGCTGTTAAAGCACTAGAATCCAGAGAACAGACGCTAGAGGCACCAAAATCTAGAGAACTGGCGCCAGAAGCACGAGGGATGATATGAAATGGATTAAGGTAGTTCAGGGTGAATTTTGAGCGGATTTTGAAGGATCCAAATGACTCAAATGCCCCATGAAGTCATTAGATACATCTAGACACTTTGGGAGGCTCTTTAATGAAGGGATTTGTCTCTTGAATAAATGAACATGTCTTTTGAGATTCAAAAGGTGTTACTTTTAGAGAGAATTTGATTAGAAACTAATGCGAGATTGTTAGCCCTTAGGCAAGAGAGAAGAGGGAGCTCTAGAGTGAGAGCTGGTATCCTCTCAACCTAACCAAAAATATAGGGACCAAACTATGGATTAGTCAATGCTCTTTAAGCACTTGATAGAGGGTAAATAATATGATTGCTCCTATTTGGCACAATACAATTATATATAAATTTAAATGATTTTAATTACTTCACTAACCATGTACACAATATAAAGGTGAAGGATGCTTTGTTAAATTTGAACTCTTCGTCACAAAACTTTGTTTAGTCTTAGTAAATTTAATTTTTAAGTTTATGAATTCGTTTAATAAACTTAGTTCTTTTAGTTACATTTCTATTATCATTCATTATACCCATTTTAACTTTTTTTTTCTTACTTTAATTTCTATAGTTTTAATATTGTGATTTATGTTTTTATCATAAGAATTTCCATATTCCAAACTAAGACATGATAGTAGTAGATTAAAATTAGCCAAAGGGATTTCTTACTGCATTTCTCTGTGAGAACGATACTTAGGTTTTTTAAGAAAGCCCTATATTACTTGAAGTGATATATGCACTTGCGTAGAACCCCTAGTGTGTGAACTATTTTATATATATTATATAATATTTCGATTTTGTACATTAAATACTTAATATAAATTGGGTCAACATTTTTTTTATATTTTTGTAAGCTAAATTACTGTGTAAGTTTGAGATGGGTCAAGTTTTTGACACTGTTACTCGGGATTTAAATTGACGTAAAACATGCAAAAAATAACACACACCAGGGGCGCATCAGATGTTGTGATCCTCAACCTCTAGAACTTGATTTGAACCATTGCGGTAGGAAGGAATCTTAAAGCAATGTAGTATCAAATGTTGTGATCCTCAACCTCTAAAGTTTAATATAAACCATTACAATATGAAGGATTCCTAAAGTAATGCGGTATCAGATGCTGTGATCCTCAACCTCTAGAATTTGATTTGAACCATTGCGGTAGGAAGGAATCCTAAAGCAATGGGGTATCAGATGCTATGATGCTCAACCTCTAAAGTTTAATATGAACCATTACAATCGGAAGGATTCCTCAGGTAATGTAGTATTAGATGTCGTGATCCTTAACCTCTAGAATTTGATTTGAACCATTGTGGTAGGAAGGAATCCTAAAGCAATGGGGTATCAGATGCTGTGATCATCAACCTCTAAAGTTGAATATGAACCATTACAATAGGAAGGATTCCTAAGGAAATGCGGTATCAGATGTCAAGATCCTCAACCTCTAGAATTTGATTTGAACCATTACGATAGAAATGGTTCCTAAAGCAATGCACTATCAGATGTTGTGATCCTTGTCGGCAGTTAAAGGTTGAGGAGTTACGGTCGCTGGAATCGGAATCCCGTCGCCCGCTTCGGAAAGACATTTTAATTTACATATATATATATATATAAGTTTAGAAAAATATGAAATCAAACTCATTCCATAATTTTCATAGTTTAAATGAAAGTGCACTACACCTCAAGCTACATATTTATCCCAAAAGATAAACACATACCTTGATAGTGAGGCTCAATCAAATAAACTATAAAATATATGACATACATTTGTTTTGCAAAAATTACTTTATTTATAGGCCGACAAGTTCTCCTATTTAATATGAAAAATTAAATATAGTTTATATTAAGCTGGGTTCAGAAAAGTTTCCTATAAATGCAAGCCCTTATAGTTAATTACATCTTAGATAACCGAATTCACCTAATAAAACTCTCAATAAAAATCAGGGGAAATTATCTTCAAAGAGTTCAAAGGAAGAGGACTTTTCAATGAAATCGGATAAAGAGGTGTGAAAGAGAAATGACACAAATTTGAAACATTTATTATGAAATCCAAAGGAAGAAGAACTAGGGGATGTCACGGATCCTGAGGAGAACCTAAGTGACTTCCCAAGCTATCCTGAGGAGAACCTCAGTGACTTCCCAAGTTATTCTATAGTATGGCTTCAATTTAGAGGATAAATATTTAGATGTTCTATCTTGCCAGCTTTATTAATTAGGTCTTACATTCATGTGAAACGATGACACAAATAACCTGAAAGATATGAGGATTTAGGAATTGATGAATGGCAACCTCAGAATCCTAAAACGAGTTAGGGCTTATATTGTGTAGCAGAGCTATACAAAAGCCTAAATATAAGTTGAGGATTTATGTCGCACTAGGCGGACAACCTTGAATTCCTATGGCTTGGTTGTTTAATTCTAGAGAAAGAATGGTTTAGCTGAAGTAAATATGTTTTGCTGTTGAAGATGACCGCGCTGTCCACAATGCTAGCTCCTAGCTCCTCGTCATGGCGAGATTAATTTTTTGAATGTGTCAACTCTTGATGTCAAATCAAATGTCCTAAGGTTATAGTTATTTATATATTACGGGGAATGTTATAGTTGGTTAGAGTGACACAGGTTAAGATCAAACGGTTCGCTCGTTCCGAATTTTCTTTCAGATTCACTTAGTCCAAATGAATTTACTAAACTCAACTTAATGAGTTCCATAATTTCCTTTAGACCGTGAGAAGTTTCGTTAGCAACCGTAGGTGACCTCCTATGAGGGATTTATGATCATCTGATAGAGACATTTTGATTCAGTTGCAATTTTTGTTTTGTGATGTTTGTGATTAAATTTTGAGTTGTCTTATATGTTGAATGTTGTGGCGGTAAATTTCATCTTGTTTAATTTCTTAAATTTTTGTTTTGGTTGTGTGGCTATCCTAATAGTTTTGGTCTTGACATGCAGGATGACATCGCTGTTTAACATGCAAGTTCAAGACAAGAAGTACAGAAATGTAAATGCAATAATTTAAAAGCGTACCTGTCGATTCTTCTCATTCCTCCACCTGAAAGGTTAGCTTTGGCAGTGCATATATATTAATTTGCAAAGAATTGAAATTTCTAAAGTAAATGAAGGTGTAGCTACCAGAACCCAAGTTACGACTTTATTGAGCCTCCGAAGATCTTAGTGGGTGATTTTAGAACAAAATATGACAAGTTCAATTTGCCCTTCAAAATATCCAAAAGATTTCAAAGCATTCGAGGAATGATCCTGAACTACTTCGAGGATCTCTTGAATTATTTTGAGTTCATTTAGAACTTTATCATATTTTTCCATTAATCATCCAAGGTTAGAGTGAGACTACCTCCTTGCGTAGTGAAGTTGGACAATTTAATTATCCCAATGGTAGGATACTTAATCAATTTGATACTTTAATTTAAAGATTATATGGATGAATGCCCATAAGGAAAGCTCAAGTCATTAAAGATTTGGTGCTTATCACCAATGGGCTTAGAGTGCTTAAAAGTTGTTAATCATTAATCATTTCCAAAATCCAATGAATAAGTTTAAATATTAAGCTTAGCTCTCAACCAAGCCCTTAACAATCTCAGAAAGGGGAAGTTGTAATTGTAAAAAAAAAACTTTAATTTAAATGATAGGTATCCTTATCAACAAATCATTTATCACCAATCATGGGCTAGAAGTAAGTGAATTATAATCTTCCTAGTTTAAACCCATTACTTTAGGATCATTTAATTTTTTTCTTAACTTCCAAAGTGGTAATTTAAGAAAATACAATTTTATTCTTATTATGAAAAGGTGACAAGTTGGTTTCTACCTTTAACCCATTGCATTTCAATCATCCAATAAGTTTATTAAGGATCAAGATTACCCATGCCTAATGGTTAATGCTAAATTTTAGTTAAGGCACTAAAGCCTAAAATTACTATCCTGCCCTTGGGGCTCGTCACCTTATAATTCTTCAAGAAAAATTCAAATGGACTTGAAAATATTTGAGCATCCTATCCATGGATTAATTAAAATATCGGAGAGGAATGTATGATTTTTTAAAATTTGATTTAATTTAAATAATTATTTTTAACTCAAAAGTAGGATTTTTTAATAGTTAATTTATTTAATTAATCAAATTGAAGTTTTAATTTATGAGAAAACTATTAGAGGATTTCCTAGGTCACAAAATTACGTAGACAAAATTTTATGATTTTTTTAAATAATATTGTAATTATTATAATTATTTAAATGTCATTTTTATTGATTATTTAAATAAAAAATATGTTTTAATCTTCAAAAATCATTTTTAAATTTTTATTAAACCCTCATAAGTCCAAGAAACTTAGAGGAATAAATTTTATATTTTTATGATTTTTATTTAATTTATTATAATTGTTTTAGTGAGAAAATAAGGAAAATATTTTTTAGCCCATTAAAAAATTTGTTTTCAATTTAGAAAAATCATGAAAAATATTTTAAGGAGTCCCAAGTGATCAGGGAACAATTGCACACATTTTGAGCTATTCTTTTTATTTTTGAAAGCTTTGATTATTTTAATTTTTTAATTCAAAATATATTTTAAAAAATAAAATATTTACACAAAAATAACTTTTATTTTTATAAAATGTCCTTGATTACAAAGAACTCAGAAAAATATTTTTCATAATTTTTTTAAGCTTATTTAATTTAATATAATTTATTTTGTGCAAATTTACTTACAAAATCCACTTTAATGGCCAAATCAACTTAAATAAATTTGAAATTTTTACAGTGAGTTGTAATGATTTATATGAATAATGTTGAATTGATTTATTCAATTTTTTATTTATATTTAATTGAAATAAATTAATACAAGGTAAAAATATTTAATTAATAACAGAAATATAAAAAATTATTCAAATCATCACAAAATTTTTCATAAGCTCATTTGACCACATTAAACCTAACAAAATTGATCCCATAATTTTCTGAGGGATTTTTTAATTTATATGATTAAATAAGGCCAAAATAGCCACTTAGCTTTGAAAATTAGGGTTAGAAGTAGAGAGGTGCTCTCTGATTTTAAAAAAAATTGAGAAGAATTTCAAGCTATGGTGATTAATATTTAATCATGATGAATTAAAATACCTTAGAGAGCATTTAATTAATTAAAAATCATATTTTTGACAAATAATTTTTATTTTTACTCCACATTACTCTTCTTTGTTAACTGAGAAAGTGAGTATTTTTATTTTATTTTTTTTATTTTTCTACACAAAATTATGATTTTTCAAAGATTAGGCATTAAAATAAATAAAATATCCCCCTTTTTATCTACTTATCCACGCGATGCCACCTCAACCTCATCTGATCTGAAGTCCCCACGTAGCTCTTCGCCATATGACAACGGTAGCCACGTAGCCGCCTCATCAGCCCGCCTTTTTGCTCTATCCACTCGTCCGACTTGATCTCATCCATCCGTTGACTAAACGCACATTCAGATGGCTCTCAGTCATTGTCCCTGATAGCTAGAGCCCGTGATCCATTGATCTTCTAGACCTAAGATCTCGCTCAATACTCAACCAAATCACATGGGATTTATTCCTACACCTTCATCTAATCAAGATGAACATATTTATACGGTTGATGAAGCATGAAATCAAGCCATTACACAAGGAGAATCAAAATAAGCTCAGTTTAGGGTTGAGATTTAATACCTTTGTTTGAGAGAGGAGACCTAAATCAGGTGGTTGTGGTAGCTTCAATTGAGTTCAATGAGCCTCCACATGAAGTCTCAGGCCCTAGTGAATTATCTGAGTATGATTTCAATCAAAGTGGATTTCAGTTGTTGGTCTAGAGCTATGCTAGGGGTTCTCTGTGATGGGACTTTTGTGTGGAATGAACTTCTCTCATTTTGTGGATGGTGTGTGCAAATTCAATTGAAGCTTGGTGCACTATGGTGGAGTGGAGAAATCTATCCTGGTTTTAGGGCATATTTCAGTGATGAAATTGGCTCTAATTGGTGGCTGTGAGTGGCTAAGCGCAAGGAGATTGCATTTAGGATGGTTTGAAGAGGCTCTGGTGAGATTTTGACAGAGTTTACCTAAAGATTTTTGCACTCTCCTTCTTGGCCAATAACTTATAGTCATGGCTGCCTGGTGGAGCTCAGAGTTTGGCAGTGGGTGCAAGACAATGCTTAGGTGGAGGGATGAAGAGCTCTAGTGACCAATTAGACTTGGCCAGCTCAGAGGTTAATTTTGGGTTTTGACCAATGGGGATAGCTTTTTTGGTGGTTGTGGTGGTGGATAAAACAGGTTTAGTCACTTCTTGGCTCAAGGAGGTCAGAGGGTGGCTAATGATGGTTAGGCCTTAATGGTATGACATGATGGAGAAGGTATTTCAAGTTTAGGCAAAAAAATGGGTAAAATACTTTAAATCAAGAGACCATTGGTCCATAGCTCATCTAGGGTGGGCTAGGTGGGTTTAGCCTGATCACTAGAATCCATTTGGTGGCTCTGGTGTTATCAATTTGGTCACTTTAGCATGGCTTAGTCAATTTTAGTGCATGGGTTTAATTTGGGTTAAATTGTCTTGAAGTTGGGTTTGGGTTTGGCTAGCCATGACATTAGACTCAATTGATTGAGCAATTTGGTGTGGATGATTGTCACAAAGAGTTTAGAAAAGATTTGGAGTGATTTTGAGTTGATTTGGTGGTTCAATTTAAAGGAATTTAGACATTTGATGAATTTGGAAATGTTGGGTTAAACTTGAGTTTGAGTTGGGCTAGAGTTGGGCTAAGTCCAAATTGATGGTTGAAAATGGTTTAGGGGAATATCATGAAGAGTTCTCAACATCAATTGGGTGTCAATTTTGGGGTTAGGGCATTCAATTTGGTGGAATTTAGGGACATGGCTAAATTGGGGCAAATTTGGGGATTATAGATTTGGGTTGAAATTGAGTGAAATTGAGACTTGGCAAGGCCAATTAAGGGCTCAATTTGATTAGTAGAAATGTTAGGAAGAGTTTGAGATCTAAATTGAGGCAATTGAGTAGGCTATGGGATTCAATTGGGCGAGATTGGGTCATATGGTCAATTTTGGGGTTAGGGCATCCAAATTGAACAAGATGTCACCAATGCAAAATGCATGGGTGGTCTTGCACCAACCTCTGAATGTGTTACACCCAAACATTGCCTTGTGTTCATTTGAGTGTTGGGGCACACACATAAAAGGTTCGATAGACCCTCCAACCTCTAAAGGAAACAGATTTATAATCGCCGCTACGAATTACTTTTCCAAATGGGCAGAGGCAGTGCCGTTACGAGAGGTTACAATACAACATGTCCTTCAATTTTTCAAAAGCCAAGTTGTCTACCATTTTAGAGTTCCGTGCAGAATAATTTTTGACAATGGGACAACCTTCAAGAGCACAAAAATCAATAATTTTTGTCAAACGACACGGGATAGACTAAAGATACTCTACAATTCACTATCCCAGGGAAAATGGCCTTGCCGAGGCATTCAACAAAACACTGGTATAGATTTTGAAGAAGGTACTGGATGAAAATAAAAGAGATTGGCATAAAAAACTGTTAGAAGACTTGTGGGCCTACCAAAAAATGTTTAGGACTCCCACTCAATGTACACTCTACGCACTTTGTATTGGTCCGAGGTTGTACTACCATTAGAAGTCCATACGCCATATCTCAGAGTCGCTGTCTCCAATCAACTTACAATAGAAGAAAGTACAAAACTCAGACTTAAAGAATTGAAAAGTCTTGAAGGAAAGTGAATAGAAGCAAAACAACATTTGAAATTTTATCAAACGAGGATGGTACAAGCTCATGACAAATTGCTCCGCCCAAGGACGTTTAAAGTTGGTGATCTCGTTCTCATTATCAAAAGGCTTATTGTTGCACTTCGCAAGATAAGTGGAAAATTTGAGTCAACTTGGGAGGGCCCATTTGTCGTAGAAAAGGTCTACGCATAAGGAGTCTACCAGCTAGTGGATTTTCAAGGAGAGAGACCTATGTTGCTGATCAACGGATGATACTTGAAAACATACTATGCAATTTGACATTGCTTGAATTGAATTTTTGAAATTTTGATTATTCTGGGTTATTTATTTGGCCAAACGTCTGTGATCGGTGCCAGAAATTTTTGTAATAAAATTAACCTTTTTAAAATGAAAACCTTTGAAATT